>JAHPZR010031926.1:0-10856 GCA_019787425.1 Platygyra sinensis | reverse complement strand
ATTTGAGTTTTTAAATAATTGATATTACACAAATTGGACAAGTTCAAAGGAAACCTAGTTGCGTACATAACTTCATTTTCATGGTTGTGCCGATATCTCCGCTGATGACCTCTGTCGAACAGACGTTACATAAAGTAATTTAGTGAGTTCCACCCCTCCCTTCCTCCCTGCTTTCTCTACCCCTGTCCATAAACCAAAGTTGTGATATAGTTGGTGTTTATATTCCTCAAATGAATACTCTGTTCTCGAAATGAATCGAACTGCGATTAAAAATTCCCGGGTGATGTAAACTTTGATTAAAAATTCCCGGGTGATGTAAACTTTGAATATTGAAAGAACTTTACAATTTTCTTTAATTTTCTTAAATTTTGCATGATCACGCTCGCTGCAAACATTAACAGCTGAATTTCACACACATTGTTTTAACTTCATTCTACTCGACATTCTCCTTCAGGTTCAAGTTTCCTCTAATATATTAAAACCTTTGGTCCTCGTGTTAAAGCTTTCTATAATCATCTTTATTGAGGAAACTTTTTAAAGCAAAAAAAAAATGGTTTTCAAAAAGGACCTCATAACTAGATATATATAGTAAAAAACGATAAACTACAAACTGCGAAGCGATTAAAAAGATACAAAAAAGCCCGAAAATTTAGAAATAAGTAAAAGTTAACTTAAATAACTATGTTAAAATCTTAAAAACATTACGTTTAAAACTATTTACATTCCCTGAGTCTTTGATCGTCTGACTGAGGAGTTAAAATCGGAAACGGCATGGTATTGTGTTCTTTGCTTCCCCCAATTTCTTTTAAAATTGCCTTTGTTACGTGTATTATTCCTATGAAGTACGTCTTGTCTAATCAGGTCCATATCGTGATTAATTAGGCCATTGATGCATTTGTATACATTTACACACCTTCTTTGCAATCGCCTTTTCTCTAGAGGTAGCCAGTTGAGAGCGGCTCAGTAATGCCTCAGTGGAGGATGAGTACAATGGTCTATTTAAAATAGCTTTAGCGGCCTTATTTTGCAAAACTTGCAAACTAGACCTAAGGGTAATATTATGTTTATCGCCCCAAACTAGATCAGCATATTCAAAATTAAAAGGGGCATAACAAGACTTTTGTAGAAAAGTAGACGCGCCGTGAAAGGCAATAAATGCTTTATACGCTTGAGAAGCCCAAGCCTCTGATTGATTTTCCCAGTTAGGTGTTCAATATGATCGGTCCTTGTGAAATCGAAGATATATGTATACCGAGGTATTTAAAGCTGCGAACATTACTTATACTATGATCTAAGATTGAAACAGTCAGGGCTACTTTGCTATCGCGTTTCCTATTACTACCGATAAGCATGCATGCCATGCCTCTGACAAAAAACGACTACTTTTTCTTCCTAGAATCTCAGCGAACAAAAAGGTAACACATCGCTGTAATGAAACTGTTTCCATTATCCCATTTTGTGCTGCTTGCCCACATGTATTGAGATCGTCAGGAGATCCACCTGAACCAAATCCGATTCTAGAGTCGCAAGTCCAACAATCAGCTTGATTGTTAGCAGCGAAACCGATTCTTACTCTGGAATTAGGACTCCAGAAACAACGAGAATTGAAGCCTTCCATGTTACAGTTCATCTGCAAGGAGGCCTGAGAACCAATTAAAGTCTTCCATGCATCACGACCTAGTGACGTGGCGCGATGCTGTCCATCAGCGAGCAGGGAGTATAAAGAGTTAGCTGCCTGGTTTATGGCTAGAAAATTAATATTTTGCTCGCCAGGGAGCCTCATTCCCAGACAGATCTGGGTGAAGGGTGTGTCCCAGTAGGAAGTCAATTTGGTCTCCTCTGTATCAAAAACAGTCTCTGCTCCGCCAGGATTATAGGTTTGCTGTTGGCTCCAAATGTTTGCATCATAGTGAAAGGTAGCCTGAAGGACAAAATGTTTATATTTATTATAGGTTATTAAACCGACGACAAAACAAACACATAAATAGTTGTAGTCCTCAATCTTTTGAAGTCGATAGATGTGCCATAGTATACAATTTGAAGAAGTTTGAAAACGTCGCATACATCGGCAATTAGCCTCCCTGCATACCCTTGTTACGTGGCCTGCGCAATCATAAACGGTCACTATTTTATAAATGTTTGAATTTTTCCAGAGGAATTGATAACATTTCTTGGAAATCAGCATTCAGTGCTCTAGAAACTGTTCTCTTATATTTGCTGTACCCAAACGCGCAGTTAGCCAATCAGAAGCCGTGGCTATTGTGTTGATATCTTGCGATGTCAACTCACTGAATTGCTATGGTTACGACATCGTGCTCACTTGTTCGAATTTAGGTACGGTAAATACCTAATCATTTCTTTTTCGGTAAGCTTCGGCGGCATATGAGACTCGTTCAAGCTCTCGCCATGGAATTTTGGCTCAATTACGTCTGGCACAAAATACAAATCATGGTTCGACCAAAGTCACCTGATATGACGCCAAAGCGTACCTGAGCCTGAGTCCGCGAAAGTATCTTTACTGTTTATTGTTGGTCTGTAAAAAAGTAATATTTGATTATTATGGTCTCTAACAACCTTTGAGCCGTCAATCTTCATAACAAGTTTCCAGCGGTCATCTCCGCACACACCAAGACCACAGTGTGGGTTCTCCTCGGTCACGGTCCTATGGAGTGAAAATGGTCCCTTCAGTCTCAAAATTAAACATTAAATTATCTATCATTCATTGTAAATTCATCATAAATGTCTGGATGTTTTGGTACTTTATGTCATGTTTTTTGTTCCACAAATTCCGTGAAGCGTGCTTAGTAATTGTACATGCACCTATAAACCAGTGACATATATCCATCGCGCTCAGGTGACGAACATTTTAAGCAAGCAAAATTTCTTTCATGCTAATTAACATGCCTGAAAAAATACGGTTATAGTAAAATCCTTTGATGGGCTCTTTTCCTTCAGTTAATTTCTGATCCCTAGGCAGTTAGAACTTTTTAATGTTTTTTTTCCACTGTTTACAAAAAAGTAAACTATTTGCCAGTTTCGCTTTTCTGAGGTAACGTTTGGTCTGGCTACTTGTCCTTTCTTTGAAAGTCTTGTTTATTGTTTTTTTTATATAAGCTGGCCTTCTCTGTTCGTTTTAGATTTTATTACAAAAAAGCTCACCTGCACTGTGTGCCTACTTTAGCACTGTGTGCCTACTTAAGCAAAGTCGTTAAGCTAAGAGTTTCTACTCACAGATTGCTCTCGTAAAGGTCCTTGCATTGGAAAACTAGATCAAGAAAGAAGACAGAAATTAAACAAAATATCCGCCAAGACTGTGTTGGAGCCAAGCAATCAAGATCGAAAGCAATGATGGCATATGTACACTAGTCAAGATACCGTTAGATTTAAATAACTTCGCCTCTTATAATGTATCCCAAAGAATAAACTAAACATTTTGTGACGAGGCAATGATACTGAAAACACATTCCACTCTCGTGATCAGCTGAATGATGTTTTGGAGCACATATAATCAATTTAGTGGGGATGAAAAACTAAGTTGGAACCTCTTTTGAAATTCCTAATTTCGAGAAATGCTTATCATTAAGTATCAGTATACCCAAAATTAACCATTTTTCAAAACAAATTGTTTTTCGCTTTTTCGAATAGATCTTTTTGCGATATTTCATGTGGAAAAAAAATATTGGAATAAAGATTCATTCTATGCAAAGTTATAAACAAACAATGTCTCTTTGCATTAAGTCAACAGGTTGTCATGAGAAAGGCATTAAGACAAAATCCGATAGCAAACAGAACAATTTCAGCTTTTTGTGGACAAAACCTTGTACCAAAATAATTTTCATTAATAAAAACTGGATCACTGGATAACGCAATTCGAGAGTTTTCATTGGCTAAGCAATCATGGTATATGAGCCATTATACCATGATCTACAAAAATGGCGAGCGTATGCGTGATATTTGTTTTTCGTTTTTGTTTTTATTGTAGTTTAGTTTTCTATATTTTGGGGGCGTTTTAATAAAACAATTATTCCACTCGCCCTTGTTGAATATGAGATGATTATAGCCAACGAGGCGCGTAGCGCCGAGTTGGCTATCTATCGTCTCATTTCCAACGCGCGCTCATGGAATAATTGTTAATTGTTACTGTAAATATATTACAGTCATATTTGTATTTCCTAAAACCTAAAGACATAAATATTTAACTGAAATAACACCGAAACAAATCTCCACTGGAGGTCGAGGAAATAGATTTTAAAGTTCAGCGAAATTCTGCAAAAACAGGTAAAAATTCGTTATCAGTTCTATTTCACCGATCGATATTTTCAAGTGTTTCATACTAACTTCAGCATCTGTTTTCGACATTTGGTTTTGTTAGAAACAATTTCCAATAAAAAATATATATATTAAAAAGCAATTGCATGGCAGTTTAACTCAGTTTCCAATACAATGTAAATAATGTTGGTACTGAGTTTTTTTTTGTTTTGTTTTTTTTTTGCACTAGTTCACAATTCCTTCTAAAAATAGTTGCGTGACAGATTGCTGTGTAGTACGATTGTGAAGAGTTTGTGTTTGGTAATAGCGGAGCTGTTCTGAGTCTTATACGTTCCTAGATTGTTGATTTTAGCTTTACCACCGTTTTCGTGATTCGCGACTTTGGAAAACAAAACACCTGCGGAAACGTTTCCAAAATTTCCGTCAGTCTTGCGTGTTATCGACAGATCGGATCGAAAACCACCAATCACAGCCACTAGTGTGACCTTCAGACCTTCTTTACATCATCCTAGCGTGCTGTGATTGGTAGATTTTCGATCCGATCTGTCGATAACATGTATGATTGACGGAAATTTTGGAAACGTTTCCGCGGGTGTTTTGTTTTCTAAAGTCGCGTGTCAACGAAAACGGTGGTAATATGTCGACGATTAAACGAAAAAGTTCGTGTTCCTTTGAAACTTCAAAGAGAGCACCACAAGAGGAAACAACCCAGGACGTAAAGGTTGCAAAAAAACATTCGATCAGAATTGGGCTGAAGCGTTGGCTGCTGGAGACCGTGAAGAGTTCCTGCTCAGGGCCGTAGCCAGAAAAAACTTTTGACTGAGGCAATGTCTATGAATAACTGATGACTGAGGCAATCAGTCCATGGTTGAGTTCTCTTCCTAGGTATTAGGTACTATGAACAACAAAAGCCAAAGAAATGACCGAGGCAAGTGCCTCGGTTGGCCTGTTACTAGCTACGGCGCTGCTGTTTCAATCAAGAGAAGTTGCTTGCACTGGACGAGGAACACATTTTACTTTATCTAAGTATTACTTCCTTGTCGTTTTTGCCTCTCGAAGCGGTAACTGTAACATCTCAACTCAATCGGTGTCTCGTGGGTTTCCTTTACATTCTTTTTTAATTTAAGGACTGAGCTACTTCCAATACCTTTGGCGACTCTGAGCCAAAGGTATTGGAAGTAGCTCAGTCCTTAAATTAAAAAAGAATGTAAAGGAAACCCACGAGACACCGATTGAGTTGAGATGTTACAGTTACCGCTTCGAGAGGCAAAAACGACAAGGAAGTAATACTTAGATAAAGTAAAATGTGTTCCTCGTCCAGTGCAAGCAACTTCTCTTGATTGAAACAGCAGCGCCGTAGCTAGTAACAGGCCAACCGAGGCACTTGCCTCGGTCATTTCTTTGGCTTTTGTTGTTCATAGTACCTAATACCTAGGAAGAGAACTCAACCATGGACTGATTGCCTCAGTCATCAGTTATTCATAGACATTGCCTCAGTCAAAAGTTTTTTCTGGCTACGGCCCTGAGCAGGAACTCTTCACGGTCTCCAGCAGCCAACGCTTCAGCCCAATTCTGATCGAATGTTTTTTTGCAACCTTTACGTCCTGGGTTGTTTCCTCTTGTGGTGCTCTCTTTGAAGTTTCAAAGGAACACGAACTTTTTCGTTTAATCGTCGACATATTACCACCGTTTTCGTTGACACGCGACTTTAGAAAACAAAACACCCGCGGAAACGTTTCCAAAATTTCCGTCAATCATACATGTTATCGACAGATCGGATCGAAAATCTACCAATCACAGCACGCTAGGATGATGTAAAGAAGGTCTGAAGGTCACACTAGTGGCTGTGATTGGTGGTTTTCGATCCGATCTGTCGATAACACGCAAGACTGACGGAAATTTTGGAAACGTTTCCGCAGGTGTTTTGTTTTCCAAAGTCGCGAATCACGAAAACGGTGGTAAAGCTAAAATCAACAATCTAGGAACGTATAAGACTCAGAACAGCTCCGCTATTACCAAACACAAACTCTTCACAATCGTACTACACAGCAATCTGTCACGCAACTATTTTTAGAAGGAATTGTGAACTAGTGCAAAAAAAAAACAAAACAAAAAAAAACTCAGTACCAACATTATTTACATTGTATTGGAAACTGAGTTAAACTGCCATGCAATTGCTTTTTAATATATATATTTTTTATTGGAAATTGTTTCTAACAAAACCAAATGTCGAAAACAGATGCTGAAGTTAGTATGAAACACTTGAAAATATCGATCGGTGAAATAGAACTGATAACGAATTTTTACCTGTTTTTGCAGAATTTCGCTGAACTTTAAAATCTATTTCCTCGACCTCCAGTGGAGATTTGTTTCGGTGTTATTTCAGTTAAATATTTATGTCTTTAGGTTTTAGGAAATACAAATATGACTGTAATATATTTACAGTAACAATTAACAATTATTCCATGAGCGCGCGTTGGAAATGAGACGATAGATAGCCAACTCGGCGCTACGCGCCTCGTTGGCTATAATCATCTCATATTCAACAAGGGCGAGTGGAATAATTGTTTTATTAAAAACGCCCCCAAAATATAGAAAACTAAACTACAATAAAAACAAAAACGAAAAACAAATATCACGCATACGCTCGCCATTTTTGTAGATCATGGTATAATGGCTCATATACCATGATTGCTTAGCCAATGAAAACTCTCGAATTGCGTTATCCAGTGATCCAGTTTTTATTAATGAAAATTATTTTGGTACAAGGTTTTGTCCACAAAAAGCTGAAATTGTTCTGTTTGCTATCGGATTTTGTCTTAATGCCTTTCTCATGACAACCTGTTGACTTAATGCAAAGAGACATTGTTTGTTTATAACTTTGCATAGAATGAATCTTTATTCCAATATTTTTTTTCCACATGAAATATCGCAAAAAGATCTATTCGAAAAAGCGAAAAACAATTTGTTTTGAAAAATGGTTAATTTTGGGTATACTGATACTTAATGATAAGCATTTCTCGAAATTAGGAATTTCAAAAGAGGTTCCAACTTAGTTTTTCATCCCCACTAAATTGATTATATGTGCTCCAAAACATCATTCAGCTGATCACGAGAGTGGAATGTGTTTTCAGTATCATTGCCTCGTCACAAAATGTTTAGTTTATTCTTTGGGATACATTATAAGAGGCGAAGTTATTTAAATCTAACGGTATCTTGACTAGTGTACATATGCCATCATTGCTTTCGATCTTGATTGCTTGGCTCCAACACAGTCTTGGCGGATATTTTGTTTAATTTCTGTCTTCTTTCTTGATCTAGTTTTCCAATGCAAGGACCTTTACGAGAGCAATCTGTGAGTAGAAACTCTTAGCTTAACGACTTTGCTTAAGTAGGCACACAGTGCTAAAGTAGGCACACAGTGCAGGTGAGCTTTTTTGTAATAAAATCTAAAACGAACAGAGAAGGCCAGCTTATATAAAAAAAACAATAAACAAGACTTTCAAAGAAAGGACAAGTAGCCAGACCAAACGTTACCTCAGAAAAGCGAAACTGGCAAATAGTTTACTTTTTTGTAAACAGTGGAAAAAAAACATTAAAAAGTTCTAACTGCCTAGGGATCAGAAATTAACTGAAGGAAAAGAGCCCATCAAAGGATTTTACTATAACCGTATTTTTTCAGGCATGTTAATTAGCATGAAAGAAATTTTGCTTGCTTAAAATGTTCGTCACCTGAGCGCGATGGATATATGTCACTGGTTTATAGGTGCATGTACAATTACTAAGCACGCTTCACGGAATTTGTGGAACAAAAAACATGACATAAAGTACCAAAACATCCAGACATTTATGATGAATTTACAATGAATGATAGATAATTTAATGTTTAATTTTGAGACTGAAGGGACCATTTTCACTCCATAGGACCGTGACCGAGGAGAACCCACACTGTGGTCTTGGTGTGTGCGGAGATGACCGCTGGAAACTTGTTATGAAGATTGACGGCTCAAAGGTTGTTAGAGACCATAATAATCAAATATTACTTTTTTACAGACCAACAATAAACAGTAAAGATACTTTCGCGGACTCAGGCTCAGGTACGCTTTGGCGTCATATCAGGTGACTTTGGTCGAACCATGATTTGTATTTTGTGCCAGACGTAATTGAGCCAAAATTCCATGGCGAGAGCTTGAACGAGTCTCATATGCCGCCGAAGCTTACCGAAAAAGAAATGATTAGGTATTTACCGTACCTAAATTCGAACAAGTGAGCACGATGTCGTAACCATAGCAATTCAGTGAGTTGACATCGCAAGATATCAACACAATAGCCACGGCTTCTGATTGGCTAACTGCGCGTTTGGGTACAGCAAATATAAGAGAACAGTTTCTAGAGCACTGAATGCTGATTTCCAAGAAATGTTATCAATTCCTCTGGAAAAATTCAAACATTTATAAAATAGTGACCGTTTATGATTGCGCAGGCCACGTAACAAGGGTATGCAGGGAGGCTAATTGCCGATGTATGCGACGTTTTCAAACTTCTTCAAATTGTATACTATGGCACATCTATCGACTTCAAAAGATTGAGGACTACAACTATTTATGTGTTTGTTTTGTCGTCGGTTTAATAACCTATAATAAATATAAACATTTTGTCCTTCAGGCTACCTTTCACTATGATGCAAACATTTGGAGCCAACAGCAAACCTATAATCCTGGCGGAGCAGAGACTGTTTTTGATACAGAGGAGACCAAATTGACTTCCTACTGGGACACACCCTTCACCCAGATCTGTCTGGGAATGAGGCTCCCTGGCGAGCAAAATATTAATTTTCTAGCCATAAACCAGGCAGCTAACTCTTTATACTCCCTGCTCGCTGATGGACAGCATCGCGCCACGTCACTAGGTCGTGATGCATGGAAGACTTTAATTGGTTCTCAGGCCTCCTTGCAGATGAACTGTAACATGGAAGGCTTCAATTCTCGTTGTTTCTGGAGTCCTAATTCCAGAGTAAGAATCGGTTTCGCTGCTAACAATCAAGCTGATTGTTGGACTTGCGACTCTAGAATCGGATTTGGTTCAGGTGGATCTCCTGACGATCTCAATACATGTGGGCAAGCAGCACAAAATGGGATAATGGAAACAGTTTCATTACAGCGATGTGTTACCTTTTTGTTCGCTGAGATTCTAGGAAGAAAAAGTAGTCGTTTTTTGTCAGAGGCATGGCATGCATGCTTATCGGTAGTAATAGGAAACGCGATAGCAAAGTAGCCCTGACTGTTTCAATCTTAGATCATAGTATAAGTAATGTTCGCAGCTTTAAATACCTCGGTATACATATATCTTCGATTTCACAAGGACCGATCATATTGAACACCTAACTGGGAAAATCAATCAGAGGCTTGGGCTTCTCAAGCGTATAAAGCATTTATTGCCTTTCACGGCGCGTCTACTTTTCTACAAAAGTCTTGTTATGCCCCTTTTAATTTTGAATATGCTGATCTAGTTTGGGGCGATAAACATAATATTACCCTTAGGTCTAGTTTGCAAGTTTTGCAAAATAAGGCCGCTAAAGCTATTTTAAATAGACCATTGTACTCATCCTCCACTGAGGCATTACTGAGCCGCTCTCAACTGGCTACCTCTAGAGAAAAGGCGATTGCAAAGAAGGTGTGTAAATGTATACAAATGCATCAATGGCCTAATTAATCACGATATGGACCTGATTAGACAAGACGTACTTCATAGGAATAATACACGTAACAAAGGCAATTTTAAAAGAAATTGGGGGAAGCAAAGAACACAATACCATGCCGTTTCCGATTTTAACTCCTCAGTCAGACGATCAAAGACTCAGGGAATGTAAATAGTTTTAAACGTAATGTTTTTAAGATTTTAACATAGTTATTTAAGTTAACTTTTACTTATTTCTAAATTTTCGGGCTTTTTTGTATCTTTTTAATCGCTTCGCAGTTTGTAGTTTATCGTTTTTTACTATATATATCTAGTTATGAGGTCCTTTTTGAAAACCATTTTTTTTTTGCTTTAAAAAGTTTCCTCAATAAAGATGATTATAGAAAGCTTTAACACGAGGACCAAAGGTTTTAATATATTAGAGGAAACTTGAACCTGAAGGAGAATGTCGAGTAGAATGAAGTTAAAACAATGTGTGTGAAATTCAGCTGTTAATGTTTGCAGCGAGCGTGATCATGCAAAATTTAAGAAAATTAAAGAAAATTGTAAAGTTCTTTCAATATTCAAAGTTTACATCACCCGGGAATTTTTAATCAAAGTTTACATCACCCGGGAATTTTTAATCGCAGTTCGATTCATTTCGAGAACAGAGTATTCATTTGAGGAATATAAACACCAACTATATCACAACTTTGGTTTATGGACAGGGGTAGAGAAAGCAGGGAGGAAGGGAGGGGTGGAACTCACTAAATTACTTTATGTAACGTCTGTTCGACAGAGGTCATCAGCGGAGATATCGGCACAACCATGAAAATGAAGTTATGTACGCAACTAGGTTTCCTTTGAACTTGTCCAATTTGTGTAATATCAATTATTTAAAAACTCAAATA
>JAHPZR010031922.1:52500-60825 GCA_019787425.1 Platygyra sinensis | reverse complement strand
CTCTCTGGAGACGAGGAGGATGGTGGGAAAAAGAGTCATCCTGCTCCCTCCTACCTCCTCTCTGGAGACGAGGAGGATGGTGGGAAAAAGAGTCATCTTGCTCCCTCCTACCTCCTCTCTGGAGACGAGGAGGATGGTGGGAAAAAGAGTCATCTTGCTCCCTCCTACCTCCTCTCTGGAGGAGAGGAGGATGGTGGGAAAAAGAGTCATCTTGCTCCCTCCTACCTCCTCTCTGAGGGAGAGGAGGATGGTGGGAAAAAGAGTCATCTTGCTCTCTCCTACCTCCTCTCTGGAGGAGAGGAGGATGGTGGGAAAAAGAGTCATCTTGCTCCCTCCTACCTCCTCTCTGGAGGAGAGGAGGATGGTGGGAAAAAGAGTCATCTTGCTCCCTCCTACCTCCTCTCTGGAGGAAAGGAGGATGGTGGGAAGAAGGGTCATCATGCTTCCTCCTACCTCATCTCTGGAGACGAGGAGGATCGTGGGAAAAAGAGTCATCTTGCTCCTTCCTACCTCCTCTCTGGAGACGAGGAGGATGGTGGGAAAAAGAGTCATCTTGCTCCCTCCTACCTCCTCTCTGGTGACGAGGAGGATGCTGGGAAAAAGATTCATCTTGCTCCCTCCTACCTCCTCTCTGGTGACGAGGAGGATGGTGGGAAAAAGAGTAATCTTGCTCCTTCCTACCTCCTCTCTCGAGACGAGGAGGATGGTGGGAAAAAGAGTCATCTTGCTCCGTCCTACCTCCTCTCTGGAGACGAGGAGGATGGTGGGAAAAAGAGTCATCTTGCTCCCTCCTACCTCCTCTCTCGAGACGAGGAGGATGGTGGGAAAAAGAGTCATCTTGCTTCCTCCTACTTCCTCTCTCGAGACGAGGAGGATGATGGGAAAAAGAGTCATCTTGCTCCCTCCTACCTCCTCTCTGGAGGAGAGGAGGATGGTGGGAAAAAGAGTCATCTTGCTCCCTCCTACCTCCTCTCTGGAGGAGAGGAGGATGGTGGGAAAAAGAGTCATCTTGCTCCCTCCTACCTCCTCTCTGGAGGAGAGGAGGATGGTGGGTAGAAGAGTCATCTTGCTCGCTCCTACCTCCTCTCTGGAGGAGAGGAGGACGGTGGGAAAAAGAGTCTTCTTGCTCCCTCCTACCTCCTTTTTTTTTTTCTCTTCTTTGTTTTACTTTAAGACAAGAGTTCTTTTTTATTAGATATTAAATGTTTAAATATTTAAGTAATGACAAGGACACATCATTTTACCACAAAGTTTTTTTGTGGCTGTTTAATTTTTTTTTGTTTGCGATGTAACATAGAAGGTTTGAAGAGCTCTTTGTTGGGAGTTCTTTATTTGGCTCCTTCATCCTCTTTACAATCTGAAAGGCCTTGCGAAAATTTGCTATAAAGTGTTGTCGTTAGGTTTACAGTGTATGAGAGAAGCTAATCTTTGTAAGGCAACTGCTGTTGAAATTTACTGTGGAGGTCTTGATTATTGACGAAATGGCTGTGAAAAGGAGTGAAGTGTTGTTTAAAAAATACAGTGAACTGTTCTCGAAAATTGGTTGAATCTATTATTGACAACTCCTGCAGCTCATTTTCTTGCAGGATCCTTTTCGTCTCTATGCACCTGTTGACAAGATTTGTCGGTTTTGATCAGTTAGAAGGCGAGAGACAAGTTAGAGAATAAGTTTAGTTAGTGTTATCTAGATATTTTAAAATACGTAAGCAGAGATGTTATAGGCTAATTTACGTATCTTAGTTGTTTAACAATAGAGTGTAAAAACATTGAAAAACTCAATGTTCGAGCAATTAGAGCAAAAATTATTTACTATAAATCTACTCGTAGAACATTAACATTTTGAAGAGTATCTAAAACCTGTAGTTCATTTCTCTAGGCGACCCCCGTGATGAAATCGTCAAGCATTCTCGAGAAAGCCTCGTAAGAATGCTTCATGCATGTGTTACTTTGTTTTCAACTAACGCGAAACGTCCGTTGTAATTGAAATATGTATAATTTCATCCTTAATTTTCTTTTGCGGGGTCAGTCAGAGAGCTTAATTGTCGATAAGATCTTACGTTTCTTAAAAATATTATTATATTACGAGGTTTTTTTGGTTACTAATTTTCGCCATTATTGCTCGAATGTTGTGCGGAAATCAACTTAATTTCTTTTTATACGCGCAAGCTTTTCGATATAGTGTCTTTTAGATGCTAAAATAAACTTGGGCTGGAGATCTACTCCAGTTACGTAAGAAAACAACAAAGAACGAACGGAAACCTTCCACGGTATCCATGGATACACTGACTGAAGTTCTGCTAGAAAGGTCCGCAATACTGTAAAATATGGTATCAAGACAACATTCTCTACAGTTGCTTTAAGCCTTTATTCTCATCTCCTGCCTTTTTGAGAATGTCTTAATAGAGTTAGGATAATTTATGTTGATTTCAATTTTTGCTACGTTGCCGCTATTTCCTAAGTGAAGAAAACAATGCTATTTCACTGTCAAATTTAAAACTTCAGTTAGTGCTCATGAAATGATCTTTAAAGTTAAATTTAATCAAGGGATTCAGTGAGTAAACCCCAAATTACTGTTTGTTTGTGTAACTAAGTGGGAAGAAACATTTTAAACTTAAAATTGGTCAAGAAACCTCCATTTCGTTTTGGGGACAGACGACAGTATGCCAGTTGTCAGTTTCCCACTGTGAGACATATTAAACAGAACCCTACTGTGATTGATGATTATAATACTATTGTTGATTCCTAATGTTTTACAATTATATTATTTTGACTACTATTTAATTGATAAAGTAATAATTTTTTATCTAAAACAACTATTCTGCATCTAAATTCCCTCTACTCATATTCTTGTTTTAGATCACCTTTAGTTCCACAAACTCTTTAGGTGTCCCAAACTCTGCAAATGAACCTACAATTGTACATTCTCTTTCTTTTCTCAATCTGTTGATTTTTCATATTTTAAAGCACTAATTTGTTTTAATTAATTATTCTGTGCGAGTTTAAATAAAAATTGACTTGACTTGACTTGACTACTTCAGCTAGAGACTCTCCAAACATTGAGTTACCACTTTTTATCGGTACTAACTGGAAAATTTAACTTCTGCTCACGACAAACAGAAATATATATATATGTTATTGGTCGACAGGGCGTTCCGTATAATGAAAGACTGTGACCGAGGTTTTGAAAATGCTGCCAGAGGCCGCAATGAAATACCAAGGTCGAGTTGTTTGAAAGCCGAATAACGCTACCCCAAGATTAAAACTGTTTTTACTGCTCACGTTTTGTGCAGTTTGAGCCTAGAAAAGTTCAAAACTGAAAACATCGCCGAAAGTTACAAAACTCAAATCCAAATTCTCGCTAAACCTTGGTTATCTTAATCGGACTTTGAACAACCTGGCTCCGGTGAGCTTTCGTGCATAAACATGATTATCTTCACACGTGAACAACATGCCATTTTCTCAAATGAAAAGTTCAGGATTCCTAGGGTTACTTAATTAATCCTTTAATAAGTACTTAGATATGTTGCTTTACGATCGAAATATCGTCGGTTCTTCCTCGGAGATCTTTGTTTATCTTCAGCAATCTTAGGGAAATGTTCAGAAACATTTGTCTGGCGTTCGGACAACTTTCGAAATTTTTTTGAAAATCTTTTGAAAATGCATAGAAATCTTCGAAAAATCATGAAAAAAGGCGTCATTAGTATGTTGCTATAATAAACAAATAAAGGTAAAGTCTGCATACGAGCCAAGTGGCCCATCAGGCCGGAGCTTGTCCCGGTTTCCTTAGCATGAAGCGACTGAGAGTATTTCTACTCCCCCCTGGATGGGATGCTAGTCCATCGCAGGGTTACCCCCCAGCATTAAATTCGCCGGTACCCATTTCTACACCTGGGTGGAGAGGGGCACTGTGAGAGTAAAGTGTCTTGCCCAAGAACACAACACAATGTCTCCGGCCAGGGCTCGAACCCGCACCGCTCGATCCGGAGACGAGCGCACTAACCATGAGGCCACCGCGCCTCCCTAATAAACAAATAATGCAAGGCAATATATCAAAGCAATATATCAAACAGTGAGAGACAGTGTTTCGTCAGGATATCCAAACACTGACGTGCAGCGGAGTTTAATTTTTTAAGAGGTGTTTGAATAGCCTATGAAACACTGTCCCGAGTGTTTGATATATCTTCTCAATCAAAAGAAAAACTAAGGAGTAAACGGTGTGGGGAAATTGTCAAAATCTACGCTTATCAAGACCAGGTATCCAAACCTCCTTCACAGTTGTGATTTTTTTTTTACTTGATGAATTATGAATGAGTTTAAGAATCTTATCTCACACGTTTGCTACGCTCACTCACGGGAAGTTGAATTCAAAGAAAAATTCCATAACTACACTCACCCATGTATTACCCTTTGAATCCTAGGCTATGTTTCGTGCAGGAATCTTAAAGGCACTGAATATTTTTAAAATATGTTATGCGCCCCCCGAAGCATTTCTAGCAGAGTCTTGCGAACTAAATAATTTCTCGTTTCCATAACATAAAAATTAAATCTTTATTTGAAGCAAAAGCAAAACAATAATGCATGGAATAGTACAAGCTTACTTCTTGTTTACTTTTGCAACAAAGTGGGCATCGCTACTGAAATTTGGAAAATGAACAATAAATACGTAACTCGCGTCTGCGTATTGAACATTATAGTTTTTAGTTGTCATCATACATAAAGAAATCAGAAATAGAGAGTGAAATTTGTCTTCTATCGCATCATCTGAGAATGGGCCATTCTGATTTGTATTGTCTTAGTAACGAGTCTTCGTCCGAAAGCATTCATAGGAAAACATATGAAATATGTTCAGTGTACAGGTTCATTTTCATGCAGATAAACTCATTTTCATGTGAAAGGTTTTGTACAAGGACTCGTTTTAAAACCGAGGCACAAGGTAAACTCAGAAATGGTCTATTCATTGCTCTATCAAGACAATGATCGAAAGTTCGTAATATTCTTTTTTCGCTTAGGCCCTTAACATAAATGGCGCCTAACTTTGAATACCAATACTCGTATCTTTAATCTCACATTCCTGTGAAAATTCCTTTGTCTTGAAACACGAATGTGAGGCTAAGGATACACAAAGTATTGTTATTCAAATTTAGGCGCTACTTATGCAAACGGTCTATCGTCTCAGTGAAACTAATGTTGTAATCAAGTGAAATTAAATTAAATTCTAATTGTCTGTAGAAAGAAGAGATGAGCTGTCGATCCCTAGTTTTTGCAAATAAAAGAGTTAATTTCTATAGAGATGAACGACTTGTGGACTCGAATTTGTGAATTTGGTCAATTTTCTATTCGTCTACCAACCTCGGTTTAGCATTATAAAATCAGTGAAATTACGCGAATATTCACCGAGACGAAGTCGAGGTGAATATTCACCAATGTGCACTTACCCTGAGCTGAATTATTGTTTTCGTATAATTTTCCGAGGTGAATATCAAGAACTACAAAATATTGGACTAAAACATAACACGCACAGACGCAATTCAACGGCTCGTGTGCATGCTTGTATGCAGCCGTAATTTCAATGATAAGCTCACATGTACATCGAATAATTGCGAATCAATTTACTCATCAAGTATGGCAGTAAAACAAACGAGCGAAACACTACAAAAAATAAATTCATCCGGTACCTTTGTTCTATCGTTGTTGTCTCCATTCACTGCTGTCATCATCGCCTAAAAATGAGTAGCTTTAGTTTGAAGAAAAATAAATTTCGATCAATCGATCTGACCTGCTGGCGATCAACGCCTTGAACACAAATTCTAAAAAGATTTCTGGTCCAAGGGCGACAGCAGTCATTTGGAAAATTCTATACCCTTTCAAATATTCTGGACTTGGAGTTATGTCTTTCGAATTAATGAAAACTTCATTCAACAACTGTTCGCCATGTTAGATTGAAAATTGTACACTTCTCTCTCCTCTGTAATAATGCAGTCAGCTTCAAATGCAAGCCAATGGACAAAATAAATCCCTGGTTTAATGTGTTTTGTAAGACTTGGGATATTAGTATTTGCGAAAGATAAAAATTTGCCACGAAATTGTCAAATTTGACATAAAGACATTATCCCATAGCTGCATGACCTTTTATCATGTCTTCAATAGCGTTGCGTCAAGAGTTTTAATTTTCGTTTTATCATCAGCGATAAAAAATTTATGCTGTATTCTTTAAAATTTATAATTTCTGAAATTTTAGCACAAAGTTCTGTCCGATAGATACTACGGTCAGTCAACATGCCCTTACTCATTTGAATGTTATTCAGAAGGTTTTTCTCATGAAGCGCCCTAGCGAGCACAATTTTGTTCTATAAATTCAGTTTTCGAATAACTTAGGTAACTTAACAAGGAGCTTAAGCAATGACGACGACGACACCAAGGACGATGTTTAGTGAAAAAATGAACTTATCTTCTACAAGCGAAATTCGCAATTGCCTAGATCTATTCGGAACGCCAATGGCTCTAAAACGTGCTGAAGCTAAATAGCAAACGATGGAGTTTAATTCCAAATGGAAATGCGAAAAATTAGCTGTCGTCCTCCACGTTCCGTAGACGACGCTGAACTTGGTTATAGAACGTTGTTTTGCAAAGCACGGCAAAGAGATGTACAGCTGTACAGCTATTGTTTTTCTCATTAATAAACCTATTGTTTGGTGATGTTCTCGTTCCCTTTGTCATCGTGATTTTTTTGCTTAAGCTCCCTAATAAAGCTATCTACGACAACGAGAACGTCACCAAACAAAAGATTTAATGAGTAAAACAGTAGCTGAGCACCTGCGTTATAAATCTTTGTACTTTTTTTTCTGTGCCTTCCTCTGCTAAACATATTTGGCTAAGGACGCTTTTAGTGTCAATAGCCTAATGAACAGATCTGAAGAAAAGAATCGCGAAATTGTATATGTAATTGCATGGGCCCGAAGGCAATTAAGGATTAATTTCACGAGTATTCTCAGTGTTTTCACAAATTTGCCCAGTCTCCCATGCGATTACAACATTTTAATTCCAGCCAAACAAATGGCCAGTACAAAAGAATGACATCTCAACTTGTTCGTTGTGATTCTCGCACCTTCTGTGTCCGTTAATGAATTTTCAAGCTCTAACCGTTAGCAGTTTCGGGTTGGAAAATATTGTGTTACTTCTCTTTAAATTTTACAGTTACAACCGTGATAAATTGACCGTCTTCCACTGTCAACGTACGGCACACAAAATGTCAACTTAACGGCTGTTGTTTAAAATCGTAGAGTTATAGATTGCCACGCTTTTTTTATAACTTTGGCTCCTGTTGTCTGTGTGTTCCTATTTTTACACAGCTTTTGGTTGTCATTTAAACGCAGCCAACCGTCAAATCCACCACGCAGTTCTCTCCACAGGTAACAGAGGTTCTTTGTGTCTCGCATATGGGTTTCATAACATGGGCAAATATATAGGCGAAGTTTAGTTCTGGAAATTTACTAGAAAATGGAAATAAATTTGATGGAACTTACCATGTGTCGAGTTGTTGTTGTCCTTATACTTGCACGAAGTTTTTTTACACAAAACCGAAAAACATTGGTTGATGAGCTAAGAAGAGGGATTTGGCATTGCTTGAACGAGATATTGGCAGAAAAGCCATGTTACGCGACGTCGGAACAGACATTTGCACCCCCACCCTCCTATCCAGACTCTTCATTAATATTGCTTTGTCGGTGTTTAGCTTAGCTGATTGTACCTTGGAAATGCAACTCAGTCTCGACTCAGGCAAATTAGATCCCGTTCTAGTTTCCGTGGGCGCTAATGGCATTGAACCATTGGCCGGTTTTTGCAGATAGGGTGATAATTTGTGCACTATGTTTCATTCAGTTTGTTGTCTATTCCATGCAGTGTTTTGCTAACAATTTAAGTTGCTATGTATGCCTTAACCAGGCACTTTTTCGCTACAGTTTACCCAACTTAAAAATTTCTAGACTGAAATGTCACCAGTTTAAAACTTCGCGAAGTTAGATTATAAAATTTTTAAGACAGTAAGCACATTCTCATTGGTCGATAGGCGTGTTTAGATGAGATTATGCAAATACGGTTGTCACGTCACGCTTTCTGTGTTTCCCCGGCACAATTTGAAACCATTTCAAAGCTGGTAGTTCAACTCTCAAGTACAAATATTAAGGAATTCAAATGAAGAAAATTTTTCCAAGTTTTGATTTGGGGATTGACCATCTCTTTCCCTCAGACCCGTGGAAAGAAAGCAAAAGAAAGAAGAACAACTGCGCTTTGCATGCCTCGATGTTATTGAGCTAGACGACCTTGCCG
>JAHPZR010031922.1:40000-50000 GCA_019787425.1 Platygyra sinensis | reverse complement strand
CGCCAAGTTTCAAAAAAAGTTTGATAGTAGAACAATTTCAAGGGATTACCTTAATTTCCTTAATGTTACACTGTACCATAAACGCCCACAACTTAGAGACAGTTTTAAGGCTATTTTTCGGGCATTCTTTAAGAAGTGGTTCCTTATCTGGTAAGTGTTAGGACACGTAATGTAGTTATAAGCTGATAATAGAGTGTAACTCTTGTAGGGCAAATTGACTGTTTGATACTTATAGTGTTTGAATAATATTCTAATATCGTTTGGATAATATAATAAGTCTGTTTAATTGAAGTGTACTAGTAAGTCGTACGAGTATCCTTTTCTATAAAAAATTAAAGTAAATGGAGTGTTCTTTTCCGCTTCCTCGAATTAAAGATGATCTATATTGGTATGAGCGACCTTATAAGTTGAAGGGTATGGTTTTTAAGGCGTTTGGGTGATCAATAAGGTATCGATTTTTATCATTTTGGTCTCAAATGGGAATATGGGTTTTGCACTCAACTCTTACAATTAAATGGGAAGCTACCTTTTTGTCATTTCCGATAAGACCGTTTACAAACACCCTTCAAAAGCCTTCAACATCGGTTGTACCGAATATTTTGGTCAGGTCATAAATAAGTTGGGAAAAATAGGGAGTTTGATAAACGTTTTAGGAAGTGGGCGGCACACCCCACGCATTTCGATCGATCGCGCTATCGATCCCGCTCTAAGAACCCTATCCTCGTACTAAAACTTACTGTAAAACCGCAAATTTTCTGTCCTGTTTCTTCTGTAGAATCGTAAAATCCTGGCCTGGAACATTACCTGCAATCTCGCCCTTCATGCCAAGTTTTCCAGTCTAAGTACGTTTCAAAATTTTCTGCGCTCTACTAATTTTACCTTTGACACAACTTATAACATCAAAATGCCCTGCACTTGGTTCCTCTCCCGCAACTGCCCTTGCAAGCGTTCTTAAGACCTATTCTACTTGCACATTAATGCGCACTATCAGTTATTAGTAATCATGAGACTTACTGTAAATTTTAGATCTTTTTCTTTCTTTTTTTTTGGCAGAAATTTGGCTCGATTCAGGCTCAACCGCTTTTTTTTTAATTACCCTCCAAGAAATAAATATTAGAACAAACTGACCTTGTTTTGTGTACTTTGGCAGAAGGATCTATATAGATAGTATGAGGGAAATCACTGTTTTGGCGCTGTCCGCGATTTTTGACGATCATGTCTGATTTTAACTGACACTCTTAACATACTACTTTGC
Source organism: Platygyra sinensis (assembly GCA_019787425.1). Classification (NCBI taxonomy): domain Eukaryota; kingdom Metazoa; phylum Cnidaria; class Anthozoa; order Scleractinia; family Merulinidae; genus Platygyra; species Platygyra sinensis. Next base: position 48,745 of record JAHPZR010031922.1, on the reverse strand, counting down.
TGATGTCATTGGTTACATTTTTTCTCATTAACAGACTACTCTGCGTGCAGAAGTTCTTATACTTATGGACTGCAGCAGGTTGAAGAGCTTGTAAAACTTAGTAAATATTGAGTTTTTAAACTCGCGTCACACAAAAAATGGCCAATACATCGGGCTCGAATTGTCCCTACTTATGCGTTGTAGAAACAGCACTCTTCCATAAAGTTTCCAATGCCTGAGAATTGACAAGTTGAAAGATCAAAATCGTTCAACTGAGATAATTCAGTTTATATGCTCGAGAACACTACCCAGATTTAAGGAATGCATATACGCAATACAACAATTCTATGGATCATTCATCTCCGGCTTAATGGAAAAGCTAGTGATTATTCAGGCACGTCTTAATTACTTTCCCGTTCTTCTTCATTTGAATTTTTCTCGGAACCCGCCACGATGGTTATCAATTTAGCGAAATCAAATTTTCCTTAGGTACGGTGCTACGGGTCAATAACCCATGAGGCGAAGCCGAATGGGCTATTGTCTCGTGGCCCTTGAGGGCGAAGGGTCTAATTGTTTTAGTATCATCCAACTTGTCAGACAGAAAAAGGCAATAAGTTAGCAAATGCAGTTGCAAATGCAAGTTGAAGAAATATTTTTCGGGGAATGAAACGAAAGAAAAACCGACGAATCTAGCTACTCGATGACTACTACTAATAGACCAATAGTAGCATAGGCAATCAAAATGCGGGATTTGCATTAGTCCATTAGATGGGTGATACTAACATTTGTTAGTTTCAGGTCGACTTCCAACATACTTAACCAACTGAGTGGTAACTTTCAACACATCCTACGCTAAAAATATATATTAATCAATTTCTGGCCTTGTTATACTGATTTTAATGGGCATTCTCGGAATTTAGATTTTCAAATTCTATGCTCAAATTCTATTCTTGTTTTCAAAGATAATTCTGAGAATATAATGTTTCGAAGCGGTTATTCTTAAGAACATCTCATGCTCAAAATGTTTATTCTTGTTTCTGTTTTTTTTTTTTATTATTGCTGGCGAGCCCTAGCGAGACAGCAGCCTATTCTTTACAATGGCGAGAAAAAGCCAAAATTTGTTGGATGCAACATCAGAGGCATGCGCAGTGGATTGTACTTTTTTATATATCCGGGCATTCCGGGGTGCTTGTGAATGCACGTGGAAATATCGATCGATTTCGAGATCAGCTAGAAAAACCACATGAAATATGGATGTCTCTAATTACTTGTAGAGGTATTCATCAAGTTCATAATGGTTTAGTGATGACTCTGGAGGAAGATGAGACTTTTATGTGTATGGCTGCTCTATTATGTGAGCAATTTTTTGCCGACTCGCGAATGGAGGTGCCAAGATTACAAGATATTGATCAAGTCCTACTTCGTGAGACTCATTTTTTTTTCTCAGTGATTCACCAGCAGTGAAGTGTTACGCAAACATGCCTCCATTCGAAGTAAACTGCCGACTTCACCTTGCTGGTCTCGGGTAGAAAAGAGAGGAAGGTGTGAAACCAACCTGCTTTAAGCGACTTCGGTACCACAGACAAATCATTCACAATATTTTATTCGCCAGATGAGGCGTTAAATTTGATAGTCCAGTCAAAATCTCTTTGAGTTAAATAATTCGGCCATTGAGTTACATGTGCCGTCGAGGCGAAAGAAAATCTTGCAATGATGCAATCATATTATTCTGTGGATTTTGATTTCTTTGCTTTAATGCGATGTGATGACCTTTGATGTCACTTTGTGCGACGGCGTGGCTGATTTCCGTTTCGTAAACGGTCGACGCCATTTTTAACGGTCGATGCCATCTTTGGTAACCAAGCCTTTCAGAATGAACGATGCCATATCTGCTTTAGTTTAGGCCTGGACGAGGTAGAAACTGGTTGTAATTTGTTGGAGTAAAATGCATTCACCAAATTCTTAATTGTTCATATTCACACTGGTTTGCTTGCGGTTAGCTCTTATTTGATGTTTGAGGCAACTCTATATTGTAATGTTTAAGAATATCACGTTTAACAATTAAATTTTGGGGACTGAGATTCTGAGAATTCAATTTTTTAAGGTGGTGAATTAAGTACAAGCCACGCTCAAAACTGACCTTGTTTTGTGTACTTTGGCAGAAGGATCTTTATAGAAAGTATGTTTTGGCGCTGTCCGCGAAATTGTGTATTTTGTTACTAGTTGTCACACTAATTTTAATGCCAATTCTGAGAATTTGCTGTTTTAAAGTAGTAACTCATGCTTAAAATGTATTCTCAGTTTTCACCAGTCATGCGATCAAGGCTAAAAATCGTAACCATTCAATGCATAAAGTCAAGAATCGGAGATACGTTAAATGATTGAAATATAAACAACCGCACCTAGGATCGGGTTTCTGTTGTTTTTCTTTCGCGCATTATTTGCAGAAGTGTGTTACCCAAATTTATAGAGCTTTGTATTGAAACGCCATGTTGGTGCCCTTCGGAGGGACACAAACACGGTGGCCGTAAAGTAACATAAACATGTCTCACTGAGATTTGCTATTGAAAAGAAAAATTTTTACTCTCATTAGGAAAAACTAAAGCGATAACTCATTGGTTTTTGACCGACGCGACAAACGCAAAAGCTTGGAAATTCAAACGTGCTCCGTTACAAAAAGAAGAACCCTGTCAGCGTAAAACACTTTGAAACGTCAAGTTCCTATAGGGTCTTTTATCTCAGTGATGAAACTAAGACCTCAGAAGGAAACGTGATTCCTACTGGTTTTCTCATATTTTTTACCGCAAAAGCCCTCTCGGGCTATACATGTCGCTTTAATTTAATTCTGAGAATTTAATTTTTCAAAATGTATATTCTTATTTCCGGTGTTTTATATGGCTATTATGAGAATTCAATTTGTAAAGTGGTAACTCTTTTGTACATCCCACGCTCAAAATGTATCTTCTTATTACTGGTTTTCTCATATTGTTTTTAAAAATGTTAATTCTTAGAATTTTTTTTAAAGCGGGAATTCTAAGTTCATTTCATGCTGAAAATGTATATTGCCATTAATGATTTTCCCAAGTTGAGCTGTGAATATATATGAATTCTGAGAGTTTGATTGTTCATCAAGACAAAAACGCCTAGATAATCTTTTTCTTAGATTTCTATCATGTTTGGAATGCACTGAAGCATTAAAAGTTAAACGAGGGTACTTATCTGAGATTTGATGCTTCCAATAGTTAACTTGTGCCAGAGCCCAAGAGAACACTAAGATGGCTGCTCTTGCTGTCAGCAACAATGCGATTGCCTGGGGCGAGAGAGAGAGAGATAATTAACAACTATTCACCGTAGTGGAGGTGGCTAGCGGTGGATATTTACCGAGAAGTGAAGCGGCGAGGTAAATATCCAACGCTAGCCACCGACACTGAGGTGAATAGTTGTTTTAGTATATACTAAAACAATGAGATAATTCACAGCACAAAAATTAATTTGGATGATTTCTTCACTTGTCACCGCTGCAAACCGGGACGCCATTTTCTCTTGAGTTGCTCGGAGGTAAATAGCACAGGATATCCGGAGTTTGACGAGCCAATCAGCGCACGTGTTTAACTCTATCCACTGTTTTAGTATATACTAAAAAAGAATATTTAGCAACACTATTTTAAAACCTTGTCAACGAGTTAATTTATAATGATGTTAGACACAGGTGATAATTTTATAAATAAAACAGTAATAATTTGATGTGGTTTAGAATTTTGGCATTTTTTTCATAAATGAAATAGAATTCCCATATGGGCTGTATTGTTCACGGGTCTAAGAATCACGGATATTATTATATCTCTTTAGTACGCGCGCTCTGATTGGTCAATTCAGCGGGCCGTACTCTCCTGCACGGACCGCTAAAATATTGCCAAACTGTTGCGCGATTTATCGCTAAATTTTCTCAACTTCTAAAGCAAATAAAACTTTCTTTTAATCCAAATTGTGTACTAAAGCAAGCTAACGACTTAAAAACGACCTCAAATTGATTCGTTTTGCTTTCGACCTGCTTCAGAAATTTGAAGCCATGCCTCACTGATGAATGGAAATCGTTCCCGAACCCTTCAGACACACAATAGAGATATAATAAATATCTTACTAACCTCGTCTTCTCGGTCCGCACCGTAAGTTACGGATCTTCGTGTCTTCCCCTACAATTTATGGCCTGCGCTCTTCGCGCTTGGGCCATAAATTGAAGGGGGAAAAAACTCGGTCCGTAACTTACGGTACGGACCGCGAACTCGGCGAGTAAGAGGTATATATTAATGCTTTCTAACTTGGTGAATAGTAAAAGTGAGCTATTAAAACTGGATTTGATGATTATCAAGAAACAGTTTTGTACGCTTTACATAGTGGGGTTCTCTTTGTCTTATCGTTTTTGGACGCTTCATTCCAAGAACGTGGAATAAAAAAGTTTAAAATGTTCCTTCACATAATAACTCCATCCTCACGCGAAAATAATCTAAGCCAACGAAAGTTCCGTCCCAAAGTCCTTCAAACAAACTATATCATTATAATACTTGATGTAATTTATGGCATTAAATTCTGTGCACGGCAAGACAACCGAGCGCTCATAAGCAGAAAGGTTACGAAACTTGAAAATCTGTCAATTTTGATCTCAAAATCACGATTGCACTTGACCTGTTAAGATAGGAAAATTATTATCGACTTACATGAGCTGAGACTTTTTTCCAATAGTCATCGGACACCAGAAGTGTTCATTGTAAAAACTTATTCCTAGTCAGAGAGTTCAAACCATAAAATCCAATCTCCTGGCCTTAAAAAATTATAATTACAGCAATCGATCTAGGGTAACTCTTAATATATGATGTAGTTTTATTCCACCTAGTAGCGTTAGAATGAGTTGATAATTAAGGACAACAGCTATTTAAGATAAAAGGCTTGCCTGTGGGTCACAAGGCCGAAACATTCACTTTACATTCATCTGTATTTTGTACGATTCGTTGTTCCTCACTGACCTCAGGCATGACAGGCGCCAGCCAGGTTTTGACCAATCAGGCTTTCTGTATCCAGTTGATTTTCTATCTCAAGGCAGCCTTGCGAAGTGCATGACCAATCCATCGGATTCATCTGCGTTTGATTTCCATGACATCCTGGCAACCAGTTTTTCTGCGAACGGATTCGAGATAAAGAGCATTATTATCCAACTACATCTCGTAGAGTACAAATAACGTCCGAAAAGAGTACAAATATCACGCGGTATTTCTACTCCAGAGGATCGGTTAGACAGGTTTGTTTGCTGTTGACCAATCAGTTAGCTGGAATTCCCGCGCCAAATCCGTTTGGCTTCCATACTTCTGTCACACATTCTTTCTAAGTAAATATTCGCGAAATTCGCCCGCACGGAAATAAAAATTTGGCGTGTTGGATAACAAATCTCTTATTAGACGGTTTGTTGTGTGAGTATCGCTGAGAATGTTTACTCGTTGCTTGTATTTTGACTCGTCCTACGGGCTCGTCAAAATACGGCACAACTCGTGAAAATACTCGGCGATACGACACAACAAAACGTCTAATAATGTATATATATATATTTACTGCTTACAGACATTGACGTCAGTTGTTTTAAACTTTAAGTTTTCTATCCAAAGAAAGATTTGTTTTAAAAGCAAATTGCTTTTCTGTTGGCGAACAAATAATATAGCTACCTTAACGAGCTTACAAATATTTTCCAGCTCTGTATATCATTTCGAGTTTTTGCGCATTTTTCTCATTGACGTATAGCAATATCAAACATAAAACATAGCTAGCGCTAGTAACTTTTCAGAACGACAGTGCCCCTGAAGAAGTCATAAAAGCTCTTTAAAAGTTCTTAGATTCTAGCTGTGGATTTCAAAAAAAGTGGTCTTTTTAAACAAAAACACTATCACAGGACCATAAACTGAAGCATTCTGAGAATGGATATTGTAAAAAAAAAAAAAAAAAAAAAAGGTAAAACGTTATTGGCACCAAATCGTAAGATCGTCAGTAGTGTAGCAGCTCTCGTAATCTTGTAATTCTATTTGTGGTCATTGCAGCAGCTGTTATTGCTTTCGTGGTTGAGGGCATTGCTTCTGTTGTTTGTTCTGTTGTCTTCTGAACGAGTTTCAAGTCATTCATGCGAGACCCTACGAGAGCTGCAATATGACGTGAGAGCTTAGACTCAGCATTCGATTTTCTGTATTTGTGAGATATAAATGAAAAAAAAAGGTGTATTTAATCTTCTTTTTCAGCGCAAAAATCTCAGAGAATGATAGGACAAATTTAACCGTGCGATAAAAATGTGTTACTTTTGTTTGTGGGTAAGCGTGTGTCCAAACACAAAGTCTATTGTTTAATACTCTTCCATATAAAATAGGAAACGTTCAGCAGCAAAGCAAACTTACTAGCAACATTCATTCATTTTGAAATCATCACATTCTTTGTTAAATTGCATACCGGTTCTAATGTTACGTCTAAAAACCTTTAAACAGGGCCTCCCTTCAAGAAACCCAGATTATAGATTGTATTAAATCAAATATAGCGACAACTGTGTTTCACTTATCGTTTGTTGCCAACATGAAACTTTCCAGGAGCCCATTGCTGGTTGTGCTGCACTTCATTTGAATTGGTGATTGAGCCTGTCACTCCAATGCAATTCACCTGGATACCAAGTTTTCTGCCTCTATTCAACCAAAGAAAGCCATAGGTAGTTAAGGCTTCTAGCTTAGCTTGTTATACGAGTCAAGCAGAACCTCGGACTTGATTGAGTTTTGGTGGAATAGAGCTTTTAAACGACTATCAACAAGGAACAGACTGGAGATTAGTTGTAGGTTTTGATACAAACTACATAAATGTTCTCTTAATGTCAGAGCAAAGGCAAGGGCTGTGCGAATTTTCCTTTTTTATCAGTTAGTTTGGTAGCGCTCTGGGGGGACGAAACAACTTCTCAATGACCAAGTCAAACGCCGGTCAAACCAAGCAGATTATCCAGCTCCAAAAAAACATTTTAACGGAACAGTGGTCGATTAAAAACAATCCATTCACGATGTACCTCGAAGCTTTCACGGCACTGATGAAAATTGTATTACACTGCAATTGAAAGACGGGAGATACAGCTAGTTGAAGAGGACACTTAAATAAAGAAAATATGAACTTACCTGAAGGAAGCACATCAACTAAGATGTCTTCGTCCTTGCCTTCAATGCAATGGTGACCGACGCTAAAATGGGTGTGTCATTCTACACTTCTTTATATACCTACTATCATTAAAATTCATTCCAGCCACGAGAAACATGTTTGAACAAGAGAAATGCATCACACGTCAAGATTATGTGTTTTAAGTTGTGAAAAATGAGCAACGAGAAAAGCACGCACCTGAAAGGAATTCGTATGTTTGTAGTTAATAAGCCAATTTCTATAGATTAAAATTCTAATTTATCCTAGGCTTAAATAACAACAATAGCGAGTCTATACAATCACTGATTTACTTTAGCGCATTTTGCATAGGTAATCAAATGATTTCGAGTGCAATTTGGAATAAATAAGTAAATTTTTCAAAGATTACAAAAGATTGCACGAGCCCGTAAGGCGAGTGCAATTTGTGGTCTTTGTAAAAATTACGAGTCCGCTTGTTTTTTGTTTTTTCCACATTGCACGGGGAAAATCATGTAAATACTTGTTAATAATATACAAGTGACAATTTCTGTTACGCTTCAGTATTTTGCACGGCAAATGAGGCAACAACCAACGTCAACTTTATTGGATGAAAATTTGACAGGTGAATTCATTCACTCTCTCCAACTCATGTATGAAAACTGCGCAGTTTCTTTTTACAGTGAAAAGCAGTGTTTACTCACAGTTGAATTGAAGAACTTGACTACAAAGCAGAGGAAAAAATCCCTGCGGTTTTGATGCGGCTTTCTTGCCAAATGTTTTTTGAGTGGTTGAGAAACTGTGTGTAATAAACTATCGAACCTGGCCGTGGTACAAGTTACTTGGACCAAAATATCTCCGGAGACACGAAGCTAAAATCTGCCAAGAAACGGAATTTCTTAGCTCTGAAGGACATCTATTTAACCTCTCCTGGTTGCTGCCTGACTTTAGTTTCTTCACTGGACGTTGTACAGGTTAGATTTGCCTCCTGAAGCGTTTACCAGGTTTTGTTAGGGAACGACCTTTCTAATCTCTAAGCTCGCCGTTTCAGTTCTTTCACAAAAGTAGAATGCTTGCAGTTTTTGTTTTAAGAAGTAAGATGTGGCAGGTTCTTAGGACGCCTTTGTTAGGTCCTTCTTCGCGTTTAATTTCGTAGTGCTCAAGAATTTTTAAATTTACTTTTGTAATGCAGTCGTGATCGACGCCGGCATATTTCCATTCACTCAAGCTGAAGTTTATGTTAAAGTTTTTGACCTCGCGGATTGTGTATATCTACTTCACTTTTACTAGTTTAGTAATTGTTGTTGAGCTTTGCACTTTGCTTCGTTATGAGGTAATTGTTTTGAAATGAAGGTAAAGAGTTTCAATCTTCATTTAATTTTTGTCCGCCATTTTGTTTGTCGATCATTTTCAAACTCAATTACACTTTTTTGCGCTCAATTACACAGTTTTGCACTCAATTACACTTTTTTGCTTTCAATTTCACTTTTTTGCACTCAATTACACTTTTTTGCACTGATTTGGGATTAATTGACATGTTCTTGACCTATCAGAATGCAGAAATTGTTGCTTGTATATTATTACATTAGT
>JAHPZR010031922.1:25000-35000 GCA_019787425.1 Platygyra sinensis | reverse complement strand
AAACCAGTCTGAATTCGTCACAGGGACCACATTGTAGTCCTTGTGATTAGATGTTCAGTATGGCAAAAAATGGCTAGTTCAGACGACAAGATTTGTCCTCTTGACTAGTTGCAAAAACTAGTCGCAGGGACTAGTCCCATCGTGTGTGTATTCCAAACCAAGAGTTGAAATATTTCCTGTCAAAAAATATTTTTCAACTACATATTAATTTTTTAGCATATTGTTAATTAATGCCGGTAACACATTAGGAAGCGACGAAGACGGCGAGCGTACAATATCAACCATAATATGGCAAAAAGAAAGACGCAAAGCAAAATGAACCAAAGGGTTTGTTTGTTCGTTTGTTTTTATTAAGAATGGAACAGAGAACGAAAAGATAAAAACTAACGATAAAAAAATAACAACTGAAAGCCAGAAAAAGCGATAAAACATGTAAGCTCTAAGCGTCGTGAAATAAAAGTGGTAATATTGAAACTTCGTCCTAAAATACAGCGTGTTTACGTTTCTTATCGTTTTGCGAGGCTTTTAACACTGCTTTGTTTGCCTTCATACATATGCTAATTTTTAATCGTTTTGTTAAAAACCTGAAAATTACTGAGCCCAGAGAGGCCTAGACGTCATGAGATATAATCCGCTATTCTGAGAAATAAATTACACTATTTTATTTTAGCGTGAATCGATCAAACGTTTCTTATTATTTTTTATAGTTTAAGGGCCCATGCGAAATCGACTGATGCGAAAGAAAGAATTCGGCCAATCCTTATTCTGCTCTCTTTTTAAAGGAGGCCAAAAAAGGTGACAAATTTCCTATTTTTGCAGATATCAGTACAAAAGGGGGCATGAATTGGAGGGTTCAAGGAGTTAGGAAAAAAAAAAAAAAAAAAAAAAAAAAAAAACAGAAAATTAAATGATAAGTGAAGCAGGTGTTTTTAGCTTTTCCCCTCCCTTCCCCTTGATCATTAGTATTGTATTTTGCCGGGTACAAACAAAGTTGTTGTCACAGTCTGCTATAAGCGCAAATTTCTTTAAACGAGCATGAATAATGTTATAGATTTACTGAATGTAGAAAGTAAAAACTCTACGGTTATTATTCTATTAATTACTTGGACAGCTAAAAAGTCAAACAAATTGAAGCATGTTATAGAACGAAGTTCAATAACGTTATTTTGTGAAGTATATATGAAATAACTCATACTCGAGCTGCAGTTGTAGATGAAAGTAAAGAATGATCATCGCAGTAAATTTTCCATTTTAAGCAATTTGAAAGAAAAAGCCTGAAAAATACCAAGAAAGCCATGATTTTTTCAGGCTTCCTCTTTCCAGCTGCTTAAACTGGAAAATTTACTGCGTTGATCATTCTTTACTTCAAGCGTTATTTTTTTTTTCGTAAACAGCGGGACGCGAAGCCGCTATTACGTTAGGGGTGCAAATTATGGTCATTTGCTGCCCGTCGCTTGAACGGTTAAATTATGAATGGGACTCTGAGAAGACTCCCGCGTTGTTAATTTTTCTCAATTGTTCGAAATAGCAGGATTCAGAACAAAACCATCAATTTCATAACTTTACAAACAACATAAACAATGTAGACGTCGACATGTAGAAGGTTGTTTTTCAAATTATTAAGTGGCGTCTGTAGATATATCTCAGGAGGCGAGGAAATTGGAGCAAACTGGCGAAGAAAAATATGTTTATTTAATCTTCTAATTGCACGTTTTGAAGGGAAATAACTTTGGGTCTACTCATGCAGGATATGGCCGCTTTTTTCGAGTATGGGCGGGCGCTCAATAATCTGCATTTAGCAAAAATGTAATGCTTCACTATTTGACTTTTTCACGAATACTAATATACAAATGTGTATTCGTGATAATGTCTTGATTCGCGTCACTGGTTTTGCGATAAAAAGCACCTCACAATATCCCAAGGATATTCCCAGGTATCTAACAATTTACGCATTTCACTTATATACGGTCGAGCTCTATTATCACATTTTTGTATCATCAAGATGTACTAGAGATATTTTACATCGCCAGTATACGTGAAACTGCGTAACGTGCTGCAACAGTTTTTGACGCCCTTTATATTTAACCTACGATCGCTAACAAGAACAACTGAAACAGGACCACGAAATCCACTGTAATGGCAACTATAAAAATGGTACACTATTTTCGCAATATCTTTGTAGTGGAGAGAGAAATTCCTATCAAAGGGGGCGGGAGACGGGGGAGGGGACGACTCGTTGGTGTGGAAAACATATGTCGGTGATTTGTTCTCTTTGTGGAATATAGACCAAGAAGAGTTCAACATGTTCAATGAAAATGCCTTCAATGATCATCACATTTACGGCTGATTTTCTTTTAACAAAGAAGGAACGTTTTAGGACAGTCTCTTCTTAAAGGGTGTAGATTGAAATCGATTCTCGATTCTCGCTTCTCGATATATGCACCCATTTCAATTCAGGTGAAACTCATCATTTATAGCACTTTAAATGGTGCCACCCAACAGGGGTAAAGAAAAGGCACAAAACACATTTGAGGACTGAAGATCGCTGTTTAAAGCTGTTGCCTTTACATGTTTGTTCGTCGGTACAGCTGATATTACAAAGTATAAAGCTTACACCAGTCTCAGAATAAGCAAATACCTCATTAAAAAGAAAAAAAAAATGCAGATAAGCGATGGCTTACACAGCTTTTTTTTTTTTTTTTTTTTGGGGGGGGGGGGAGGGGCGGGGATTACGACCTTTTTAGCAACGCTCTGCAACACACACTGCGAATAGCAAGTGGCATCTAGATCACGTGGCCCGCACACGCCAGGGGTGCAGAAGGAGATAATTATTTAAACGTAATAATTCTTTAAAGCACAAATTAAAATATTTACTATAACAATTCTAAAAACGATCATTAAGAAAGGGCTCAAAACGTAGTTCACAGAAATGAACTGTAATTAGAACGAGAATGAGAATGAGAACGAGAATAATACTGAACTGTATTTTGTGTTCATGCCGTTTTTTTTTTTTTTTTTTTTCTTTTAGGGATCTTTCAGCAGGTACCGGAGCACAGATGACGTAAGCTTAAGTAAAACAAAAGAAATAAAATACAGGAAAAAAAAACAACGCCAAATAAGGACTAATCCCAAGTGACCCAAAATACAAAGCTTTCCGGTACCTGCAAATGTATCCACTTTTGATATCTATTGTGGGTGCCGCAATTGTGCTTTATGTTTGGTTTTTATGCCGTGTGAATCTGCGTTGTTCTCATCTGTCACTGTGGCAACTCATAAGAAATCAGAAAAAAACAATCAACAACTTTTTTTCAGATCAGTGCCGTCACCTGGAGTTTCGTCTCGAACAAGTATTCAAGAGTAAACGTCTCGTGAATCACGTGATACGGGTTCATGATCCCTTGATGACAGACACCTGTGATGTGCTGTGTTACATGGAGCACAACTGTGCAAGTTATAATTTGATGACGAGAAGTAAACTTGAAGGACACAGATGTGAATTGAATAATGCTACTCATGAAGAAAACGAAGATGACATGGAGGAAAACCCAGATTATGTATATCGTGGAACAAAGGTACTATTGGTTGCTTAAAATATGATTGTATGAATCGAAAAAAAAAAAAAAAGGTTCTTTCTGTCTTACAAGGGTTTTAGTGGAGCACCGGCGGCCCGAACGCCAAGCGGAGCTTTATAATTATAGAAACAGAGCCACATGTATGCATAGATACAGGAACCCATGCTGTGCGACGTCGTTCGTCGTCGTCGTCAGTGGGCGCACGCGCCCGTAATCCTTAATGTTGCCGCTAGCCCATTTTGACCATAAGAAAAGAGTTGCATGGGTTCCTGTATCTATGCATACATGTGGCTCTGTTTCTATAATTATAAAGCTCCGCTTGGCGTTCGGGCCGCCGGTGCTCCACTAAAACCCTTGTAAGACAGAAAGAACCTTTTTTTTTTTTTTTCGATTCATACAATCATATTTTAAGCAACCAATAGTACCTTTGTTCCACGATATACATAATCTGGGTTTTCCTCCATGTCATCTTCGTTTTCTTCATGAGTAGCATTATTCAATTCACATCTGTGTCCTTCAAGTTTACTTCTCGTCATCAAATTATAACTTGCACAGTTGTGCTCCATGTAACACAGCACATCACAGGTGTCTGTCATCAAGGGATCATGAACCCGTATCACGTGATTCACGAGACGTTTACTCTTGAATACTTGTTCGAGACGAAACTCCAGGTGACGGCACTGATCTGAAAAAAAGTTGTTGATTGTTTTTTTCTGATTTCTTATGAGTTGCCACAGTGACAGATGAGAACAACGCAGATTCACACGGCATAAAAACCAAACATAAAGCACAATTGCGGCACCCACAATAGATATCAAAAGTGGATACATTTGCAGGTACCGGAAAGCTTTGTATTTTGGGTCACTTGGGATTAGTCCTTATTTGGCGTTGTTTTTTTTTCCTGTATTTTATTTCTTTTGTTTTACTTAAGCTTACGTCATCTGTGCTCCGGTACCTGCTGAAAGATCCCTAAAAGAAAAAAAAAAAAAAAAAAAACGGCATGAACACAAAATACAGTTCAGTATTATTCTCGTTCTCATTCTCATTCTCGTTCTAATTACAGTTCATTTCTGTGAACTACGTTTTGAGCCCTTTCTTAATGATCGTTTTTAGAATTGTTATAGTAAATATTTTAATTTGTGCTTTAAAGAATTATTACGTTTAAATAATTATCTCCTTCTGCACCCCTGGCGTGTGCGGGCCACGTGATCTAGATGCCACTTGCTATTCGCAGTGTGTGTTGCAGAGCGTTGCTAAAAAGGTCGTAATCCCCGCCCCTCCCCCCCCCCCCAAAAAAAAAAAAAAAAAAAAAGCTGTGTAAGCCATCGCTTATCTGCATTTTTTTTTTCTTTTTAATGAGGTATTTGCTTATTCTGAGACTGGTGTAAGCTTTATACTTTGTAATATCAGCTGTACCGACGAACAAACATGTAAAGGCAACAGCTTTAAACAGCGATCTTCAGTCCTCAAATGTGTTTTGTGCCTTTTCTTTACCCCTGTTGGGTGGCACCATTTAAAGTGCTATAAATGATGAGTTTCACCTGAATTGAAATGGGTGCATATATCGAGAAGCGAGAATCGAGAATCGATTTCAATCTACACCCTTTAAGAAGAGACTGTCCTAAAACGTTCCTTCTTTGTTAAAAGAAAATCAGCCGTAAATGTGATGATCATTGAAGGCATTTTCATTGAACATGTTGAACTCTTCTTGGTCTATATTCCACAAAGAGAACAAATCACCGACATATGTTTTCCACACCAACGAGTCGTCCCCTCCCCCGTCTCCCGCCCCCTTTGATAGGAATTTCTCTCTCCACTACAAAGATATTGCGAAAATAGTGTACCATTTTTATAGTTGCCATTACAGTGGATTTCGTGGTCCTGTTTCAGTTGTTCTTGTTAGCGATCGTAGGTTAAATATAAAGGGCGTCAAAAACTGTTGCAGCACGTTACGCAGTTTCACGTATACTGGCGATGTAAAATATCTCTAGTACATCTTGATGATACAAAAATGTGATAATAGAGCTCGACCGTATATAAGTGAAATGCGTAAATTGTTAGATACCTGGGAATATCCTTGGGATATTGTGAGGTGCTTTTTATCGCAAAACCAGTGACGCGAATCAAGACATTATCACGAATACACATTTGTATATTAGTATTCGTGAAAAAGTCAAATAGTGAAGCATTACATTTTTGCTAAATGCAGATTATTGAGCGCCCGCCCATACTCGAAAAAAGCGGCCATATCCTGCATGAGTAGACCCAAAGTTATTTCCCTTCAAAACGTGCAATTAGAAGATTAAATAAACATATTTTTCTTCGCCAGTTTGCTCCAATTTCCTCGCCTCCTGAGATATATCTACAGACGCCACTTAATAATTTGAAAAACAACCTTCTACATGTCGACGTCTACATTGTTTATGTTGTTTGTAAAGTTATGAAATTGATGGTTTTGTTCTGAATCCTGCTATTTCGAACAATTGAGAAAAATTAACAACGCGGGAGTCTTCTCAGAGTCCCATTCATAATTTAACCGTTCAAGCGACGGGCAGCAAATGACCATAATTTGCACCCCTAACGTAATAGCGGCTTCGCGTCCCGCTGTTTACGAAAAAAAAAATAACGCTTGAAGTAAAGAATGATCAACGCAGTAAATTTTCCAGTTTAAGCAGCTGGAAAGAGGAAGCCTGAAAAAATCATGGCTTTCTTGGTATTTTTCAGGCTTTTTCTTTCAAATTGCTTAAAATGGAAAATTTACTGCGATGATCATTCTTTACTTTCATCTACAACTGCAGCTCGAGTATGAGTTATTTCATATATACTTCACAAAATAACGTTATTGAACTTCGTTCTATAACATGCTTCAATTTGTTTGACTTTTTAGCTGTCCAAGTAATTAATAGAATAATAACCGTAGAGTTTTTACTTTCTACATTCAGTAAATCTATAACATTATTCATGCTCGTTTAAAGAAATTTGCGCTTATAGCAGACTGTGACAACAACTTTGTTTGTACCCGGCAAAATACAATACTAATGATCAAGGGGAAGGGAGGGGAAAAGCTAAAAACACCTGCTTCACTTATCATTTAATTTTCTGTTTTTTTTTTTTTTTTTTTTTTTTTTTTTTCCTAACTCCTTGAACCCTCCAATTCATGCCCCCTTTTGTACTGATATCTGCAAAAATAGGAAATTTGTCACCTTTTTTGGCCTCCTTTAAAAAGAGAGCAGAATAAGGATTGGCCGAATTCTTTCTTTCGCATCAGTCGATTTCGCATGGGCCCTTAAACTATAAAAAATAATAAGAAACGTTTGATCGATTCACGCTAAAATAAAATAGTGTAATTTATTTCTCAGAATAGCGGATTATATCTCATGACGTCTAGGCCTCTCTGGGCTCAGTAATTTTCAGGTTTTAACAAAACGATTAAAAATTAGCATATGTATGAAGGCAAACAAAGCAGTGTTAAAAGCCTCGCAAAACGATAAGAAACGTAAACACGCTGTATTTTAGGACGAAGTTTCAATATTACCACTTTTATTTCACGACGCTTAGAGCTTACATGTTTTATCGCTTTTTCTGGCTTTCAGTTGTTATTTTTTTATCGTTAGTTTTTATCTTTTCGTTCTCTGTTCCATTCTTAATAAAAACAAACGAACAAACAAACCCTTTGGTTCATTTTGCTTTGCGTCTTTCTTTTTGCCATATTATGGTTGATATTGTACGCTCGCCGTCTTCGTCGCTTCCTAATGTGTTACCGGCATTAATTAACAATATGCTAAAAAATTAATATGTAGTTGAAAAATATTTTTGACAGGAAATATTTCAACTCTTGGTTTGGAATACACACACGATGGGACTAGTCCCTGCGACTAGTTTTTGCAACTAGTCAAGAGGACAAATCTTGTCGTCTGAACTAGCCATTTTTTGCCATACTGAACATCTAATCACAAGGACTACAATGTGGTCCCTGTGACGAATTCAGACTGGTTTGAATTTTTGGGAGAGATCCCCGCGACGTATTCCTTAAAACAATTCGTGTGAACTGTTCGTGAGGCAAGTACCTGTGGCCAGTCCCTCCATGTAAACTCTTCAGGGGACTGGTTGCAGGGACTAGTTCCCTGTGAGCTGACCTTAATACCAAAATTTGTTATATATAGTCACGCGTCCACTGTGCTTTAAATTAGGCCCATCAATTAGTCAGAGTTAGTTTTGAAAGATTCTAATCTGACATAGTTATTGCGAAAGAAAGAATTCGGCCAATCCTTATTCTGCTCTCTTTTTAAAGGAGGCCAAAAAAGGTGACAAATTTCCTATTTTTGCAGATATCAGTACAAAAGGGGGCATGAATTGGAGGGTTCAAGGAGTTAGGAAAAAAAAAAAAAAAAAAAAAAAAAAAAAACAGAAAATTAAATGATAAGTGAAGCAGGTGTTTTTAGCTTTTCCCCTCCCTTCCCCTTGATCATTAGTATTGTATTTTGCCGGGTACAAACAAAGTTGTTGTCACAGTCTGCTATAAGCGCAAATTTCTTTAAACGAGCATGAATAATGTTATAGATTTACTGAATGTAGAAAGTAAAAACTCTACGGTTATTATTCTATTAATTACTTGGACAGCTAAAAAGTCAAACAAATTGAAGCATGTTATAGAACGAAGTTCAATAACGTTATTTTGTGAAGTATATATGAAATAACTCATACTCGAGCTGCAGTTGTAGATGAAAGTAAAGAATGATCATCGCAGTAAATTTTCCATTTTAAGCAATTTGAAAGAAAAAGCCTGAAAAATACCAAGAAAGCCATGATTTTTTCAGGCTTCCTCTTTCCAGCTGCTTAAACTGGAAAATTTACTGCGTTGATCATTCTTTACTTCAAGCGTTATTTTTTTTTTCGTAAACAGCGGGACGCGAAGCCGCTATTACGTTAGGGGTGCAAATTATGGTCATTTGCTGCCCGTCGCTTGAACGGTTAAATTATGAATGGGACTCTGAGAAGACTCCCGCGTTGTTAATTTTTCTCAATTGTTCGAAATAGCAGGATTCAGAACAAAACCATCAATTTCATAACTTTACAAACAACATAAACAATGTAGACGTCGACATGTAGAAGGTTGTTTTTCAAATTATTAAGTGGCGTCTGTAGATATATCTCAGGAGGCGAGGAAATTGGAGCAAACTGGCGAAGAAAAATATGTTTATTTAATCTTCTAATTGCACGTTTTGAAGGGAAATAACTTTGGGTCTACTCATGCAGGATATGGCCGCTTTTTTCGAGTATGGGCGGGCGCTCAATAATCTGCATTTAGCAAAAATGTAATGCTTCACTATTTGACTTTTTCACGAATACTAATATACAAATGTGTATTCGTGATAATGTCTTGATTCGCGTCACTGGTTTTGCGATAAAAAGCACCTCACAATATCCCAAGGATATTCCCAGGTATCTAACAATTTACGCATTTCACTTATATACGGTCGAGCTCTATTATCACATTTTTGTATCATCAAGATGTACTAGAGATATTTTACATCGCCAGTATACGTGAAACTGCGTAACGTGCTGCAACAGTTTTTGACGCCCTTTATATTTAACCTACGATCGCTAACAAGAACAACTGAAACAGGACCACGAAATCCACTGTAATGGCAACTATAAAAATGGTACACTATTTTCGCAATATCTTTGTAGTGGAGAGAGAAATTCCTATCAAAGGGGGCGGGAGACGGGGGAGGGGACGACTCGTTGGTGTGGAAAACATATGTCGGTGATTTGTTCTCTTTGTGGAATATAGACCAAGAAGAGTTCAACATGTTCAATGAAAATGCCTTCAATGATCATCACATTTACGGCTGATTTTCTTTTAACAAAGAAGGAACGTTTTAGGACAGTCTCTTCTTAAAGGGTGTAGATTGAAATCGATTCTCGATTCTCGCTTCTCGATATATGCACCCATTTCAATTCAGGTGAAACTCATCATTTATAGCACTTTAAATGGTGCCACCCAACAGGGGTAAAGAAAAGGCACAAAACACATTTGAGGACTGAAGATCGCTGTTTAAAGCTGTTGCCTTTACATGTTTGTTCGTCGGTACAGCTGATATTACAAAGTATAAAGCTTACACCAGTCTCAGAATAAGCAAATACCTCATTAAAAAGAAAAAAAAAATGCAGATAAGCGATGGCTTACACAGCTTTTTTTTTTTTTTTTTTTTTGGGGGGGGGGGGAGGGGCGGGGATTACGACCTTTTTAGCAACGCTCTGCAACACACACTGCGAATAGCAAGTGGCATCTAGATCACGTGGCCCGCACACGCCAGGGGTGCAGAAGGAGATAATTATTTAAACGTAATAATTCTTTAAAGCACAAATTAAAATATTTACTATAACAATTCTAAAAACGATCATTAAGAAAGGGCTCAAAACGT
>JAHPZR010031922.1:12500-20000 GCA_019787425.1 Platygyra sinensis | reverse complement strand
AAAACGACATATAGAGATGTTGTACATGTAATAAGAACCTTCCTAAAAAGTGCTAGTTTTTGACATCTTACTGCGTTTGTGTGTGAGGCCTACCTATGCTTTAGCGCTGGTCGAAACAACTGGTCGCACAATTGAAATAAACAGGAATAAACGATAAAGTGGAGAGAACAAAGGAAAAGTGAATAAATTAAGTTTGAAAATAAAATAAAAAGAAGCAAATTGAAAACAGAAAAAGAAAGCAGATATGTCCAGGATTGAACGCTAATGCGATTCAAATTCCTTATGATAAGCATCACAGAGTTTCCTCATTGGAAAAAAAAGTCATCAAAACACACAATTCGGTCAAAATAATATGAAATAATATGAACATGTCAAAAACCCTGCCAAATATGAAGTACTAATTAAACAATACTAACGTTTAATCCTGCACATAAGTGAGCAAGACCGTCTTCGGTCCGATTCGAGCGAAACAGACGCGATCAACATCGCTATGTCTTCTTGGCACCTTGTTCTATAAAATACCCGGTATCAGGAGATGTTTATTACTTGCCTGATTTGTTTTGTCACGCAGTCAAACTTTGAGAGTTGAAAAAACACGGATTCTCTTTATTGAAATAGTCAAAACTTTTGAAAGAAACAAAAGCTAAAATTCTCTGACGTCGACAATGTTTTTTTTTCTTTACCTAATTACCCTTTCATATGGTCTCCAAATTGCAGCGAAAGACATTAAAAACTCGCTGGAAACAGACTCAATGCAAAAGGTGTATTTCACTCGCTGATATTTCTGTTTCGAAATAGGAAGGGAAATGTACTTTAGTTCGTTTTTCCGGTGTAATGAGATAATTACAGAGTACGTGTGAAACTACTGACACTTTGAGCGATAAAATAAAGGCTCTTTTTGCTTTAACAATAGAGCTTCCAGAACTTGCCTTTGCAAGATCTGATATTCATTACTCGCGCGCCCAGGTTAGTAAAAAATAATTTTCGCTTTTGGTTTTTTGTGTCGATTTTAAAAACGCTTTAGCTTAGAGTTGCCGGAAGTAGCTCAGGCCTTAAAAAAAAAAAGAATGTAAAGGAAACCCACGAGACATCGATTGAGTTGAGATGTTACAGTTACCGCTTCGAGAGGCAAAAACGACAAGGAAGTAATACTTAGATAAAGTAAAATGTGTTCCTCGTCCAGTGCAAGCAACTTCTCTTGATTGAAGCAGGAACTCTTGTCGCCAGCAGCCAACGCTTCAGCCCAATTCTGATCAAATGTTTTTTTGAAACCTTTGCGTCCCGGGTTTTCCTCTTGTGGTGCTTTCTTTGAAGTTTCAAAGGGACACGAACTTTTTCGTTTACTCGTCGACATATTAAAGCTAAAATCAACAATCTAGGAACGTACAAGGCTCAGAACAGCCCGCTATTACCAAACACAAGCTGTTAACAATCGTACTACACAGCAATCTGTCACGCAACTTTTTCGTTTACTCGTCGACATATTAAAGCTAAAATCAACAATCTAGGAACGTACAAGGCTCAGAACAGCCCGCTATTACCAAACACAAACTGTTAACAATCGTACTACACAGCAATCTGTCACACAACTTTTTCGTTTACTCGTCGACATATTAAAGCTAAAATCAACAATCTAGGAACGTAGCAGACTCAAAACAGCTCCGCTATTACCAAACACAAACTTTTCACAATCGTGCTACACAGCAATCTGTCACGCAACTTTTTTGTTTACTCGTCGACATATTAAAGCTAAAATCAACAATCTAGGAACGTACAAGACTCAGAACAGCTCCGCTATTACCAAACACAAACTTTTCACAATCGTGCTACACAGCAATCTGTCACACAACTTTTTCGTTTACTCGTCGACATATTAAAGCTAAAATCAACAATCTAGGAACGTACAAGACTCAGAACAGCTCCGCTATTACCAAACACAAACTTTTCACAATCGTACTACACAGCAATCTGTCACGCAACTTTTTTACAATGATTTAGTAACTAGTGCAAAAAAAAAAAAAACTCAGTACCAATTAACAATTGGTTCATGCTTTAGCGTGCACTATCGAGTTATGGAGCACGCGGGAAGTTTGGAGAGTACGAAAGAAGCGTAAGAGTTGCCCGAGGCGTAGCCGAGGGCAACTCTAGCTTCTTGAGTGCTCTCCAAACTTCCCAAGTGCTCCATAACTCGATAGTGCACAGCTAAAAGCATGAACCAATTGTTTTATAACATAGCCGGTGGAATTGTGCATAAAATCCGACGCGAATAACGGACAACAATATCAGAAGTGATTGTTCGCGGTAAGCGAAATAAACAAAATAGGAATTGGTTTTATTTCAATCTTTCTTTTGAAAGCTCGAGTTTCATATTTAACAATTTCAAAACGGAAAAATTTAAGCTTACCTTTGAAGGATGAAACAGACCAGTTTGTAACTTGTTTGGTTTTACCAGAGTGTCTTTCTGTCAAAATTGCATTTCACCCTCGAACAGTGAAGCGAATCGTGATGGCGCCGATGCTGAGTCTCCTGTTCCGTTGTTTTTCTCTTTTTCTGCCTCATTTAAGAACTCCAGCCCAAGAGAAAAGGTCGGAAATTGTCTTTGTTTTGGGACTGGTGGGTGGAGTCTCTGTTTCTATCCATCATTGTCGCGAAATATCTGAATATTTTTCCCCACGCTAACAATGGCCGCTCGCGGGAAAAAAAATTTTTCTGGCAAAGCGATTTGCTCACGCCATCAGCGCGAGAGTGCACCATCGGGATTTTAAGCACGCTTACGTATACTAAATTTGATTGCGTGGCTCTGCTAGCTATGTTATAACATTATTTACATTGTATTGGAAACTGAGTTAAACTGCCGTGCAATTGTTTTTATTGGAAATCGTTTCTAACAAAACTAAATGTCGAAAACAGATGCTGACAATATCGATCTGTGAAATAGAACTGATAACGAATTTTTACCTGTTTTTGCAGAATTTCGCTGAACTTTAAAATCTATTTCCTCGACCTCCAGTGGAGATTTGTTTCGGTGTTATTTCAGTCAAATATTTATGTCTTTAGGTTTTAGGAAATACAAATATGACTGTAATATATTTACAGTAACAATTAACAATTATTCCATGAGCGCGCGTTGGATATGAGACGATAGATAGCCAACGAGGTGCGTAGCGCCGAGTTGGCTATAATCATCTCATATTCAGCAAGGGCGAGTGGAATAATTGTTTTATTATAAACGCCCCCAAAATATAGAAAACTAGACTACAATAAAAAAAAAAAAAAACAAAACAAAAATCACGCATACGCTCGCCATTTTTGTAGATCATGGTATAATGGCTCATATACCATGATGGCTTAGCCAATGAAAACTCTCGAATTGCGTTATCCAGTGATCCAGTTTTTAATAATGAAATTTATTCTAGTACAAGGTTTTGTCCACAAAAAGCTGAAATTGTTCTATTTGCTACCGGATTTTGTCTTAATGCATTTCTCATGACAACCTGTTGACTTAATGCAAAGAGAAGAGACATTGTTTGTTTATAACTTTGTATAGAATAAATCTTTATTCAAACACTTTTTTCCACATGAAATATCGCAAAAAGATCTATTCGAAAAAGCGAAAAACAATTTGTTTTGAAAAATGGTTAATTTTGGGTATACTGATACTTAATGATAAGCATTTCTCGAAATTAGGAATTTCAAAATAACCAAGTTTATTGCTGTTCCACGTATTATTTAGAGGTTCCAACTTAGTTTTTCATCTCCACTAAATTGATTATATGTGCTCCAAGGCATCATTCAGCTGATCACGAGAGTGGAATGTGTCTTCAGTATCATTGCCTCGTCACAAAATGTTTAGTTTATTCTTTGGGATACATTGTAAGAGGCGAAGTTATTTAAATCTAACGGTATCTTGACTAGTGTATATATGCCATCTTTAAAAATACTATAGTTTTAGTCAGGCATGATAATAAGAAATAAAAAAAAAACTTTGTTGTCACTGACTAGAAAAAAACTTTGTTTGGACGTTTCGGTTAAAATACTATAACCTTCTCCAGCAATAAAATGGCTTACGAATGCAAATGAGTGCTTTAAAAGAACCGCAGAAACGTCACTTGGGATTGCCAAGGGCCTTGTAAATGTCAGGAATGTAAATGTGTACATTAATGGCATTAGGTTCGCAAATTGAATGCCACGCTTCTAAAAACAATCTCTTTGACCATTGAGAACAGCGGTCAATGATCTTCACGTCGTCTGAGGTCAAAATCATGATTGTGTTTTTTACAATGTTGGGGTAGTAAAGAATTTCTGTCTCCCGTAAAAAAAACGTCCAAACAAAGTTTTTTTAGTCAGTGACAACAAAGTTTTTTTTTTTTCTTATATATGCCATCATTGCTTTCCATCTTGATTGCTTGGCTCCAACACAGTCTTGGCGGATATTTTGTTAAATTTCTGTCTTCTTTCTCGATCTAGTTTTCCAATGCAAGGACCTTTACGAGAGCAATCTGTGAGTAAAACTCTTAGCTTAACAATTTTGCTAAAGTAGGCACACTGTGCAGATGAGCTTTTTTTCATAAAATCTAAAGCGAACAGAGAAGGCTAGCTTATACAAAAAAAAAAACGATAAACAAGACTTTCAAAGAAAGGGCAAGTAGCCAGACCAAACGTTACCTCAGAAAAGGGAAACTGACAAATAGTTTATTTTTTGTAAACAGTGGAAAAAAATTAAAAAGTTCTAACTGCCTAGGGATCCGAAATTAACTGAAGGAAAAGAGTGCATCAAAGGATTTTACTATAACCGTATTTTTTCAGGCATGTAAATTAGCATGAAAGAGATTTTGCTTGCTTAAAATGTTCGTCACCTGAGCGCGATGGATATATGTTTCTGGTTTACAGGTGCATGTACAATTACTAAGCACGCTTCACGGAATTTGTGGAACAAAAACATGAAATAAAGTACCAAAACATCCAGCCATTTATAATGAATTTACAATGAATGATAGATAGTTTAATGTTTAATTTTGAGACTGAAGGGACCATTTTCACTCCATAGGACCGTGACCGAGGAGAACCCACACTGTGGTCTTGGTGTGTGCGGAGATGACCGCTGGAAACTTGTTATGAAGATTGACGGCTCAAAGGTTATTAGAGGCCATAATAATCAAATATTACTTTTTTACAGACCAACAATAAACAGTAAAGATACTTTCGCGGACTCAGGCTCAGGTACCCTTTGGCGTCATATCAGGTGACTTTGGTCGAACCATGATTTGTATTTTGTGCGAGACGTAATTGAGCCAAAATACCATGGCAAGAGCTTGAACGAGTTTCATATGCCGCCGAAGCTTACCGAAAAAGAAATGATTAGGTATTTACCGTACCTAAATTCGAACAAGTGAGCACGATGTCGTAACCATAGCAATTCAGTGAGTTGACATCGCAAGATATCAACACAATAGCCACGGCGTCTGATTGGCTAACTGTGCGTTTGGGTACAACAAATATAAGAGAACAGTTTCTAGAGCACTGAATGCTGATTTCCAAGAAATGTTATCAATTCCTCTGGAAAAATTCAAACATTTATAAAATAGTGACCGTTTGTGATTGCGCAGGCCACATAACAAGGGTATGCAGGGAGGTTAATTGCCGATGCATGCGATGTTTTCAAACTTCCTCAATTTGTATACTATGGCACATCTATTGACTTCAAAAGATTGAGGACTACAACTATTTATGTGTTTGTTTTGTCGTCGGTTTAATAACCTATAATAAATATAAACATTTTGTCCTTCAGGCTACCTTTCACTATGATGCAAACATTTGGAGCCAACAGCAAACCTATAATCCTGGCGGAGCAGAGACTGTTTTTGATACAGAGGAGACCAAATTGACTTCCTACTGGGACACACCCTTCACCAAGATCTGTCTGGGAATGAGGCTCCCTGGCGAGCAAAATATTAATTTTCTAGCCATAAACCAGGCAGCTAACTCTTTATACTCCCTGCTCGCTGATGGACAGCATCGCGCCACGTCACTAGGTCGTGATGCATGGAAGACTTTAATTGGTTCTCAGGCCTCCTTGCAGATGAACTGTAACATGGAAGGCTTCAATTCTCGTTGTTTCTGGAGTCCTAATTCCAGAGTAAGAATCGGTTTCGCTGCTAACAATCAAGCTGATTGTTGGACTTGCGACTCTAGAATCGGATTTGGTTCAGGTGGATCTCCTGACGATCTCAATACATGTGGGCAAGCAGCACAAAATGGGGATAATGGAAACAGTTTCATTACAGCGATGTGTTACCTTTTTGTTCGCTGAGATTCTAGGAAGAAAGAGTAGCCGTTTTCTGTCAGATGCATGACATGCATGCTTATTGGTAATAATAGGAAACGCGATAGCAAAGTAGCCCTGACTGTTTCAATTTTAGATCATAGTATAATTAATGTTCGCAGCTTTAAATACCTCGGTATACATATATCTTCGGATTTCACAAGGACCGATCATATTGAACACTAACTGGGAAAATCAATCAGAGGCTTGGGCTTCTCAAGCGTATAAAGCATTTATTGCCTTTCAGGGCGCGTCTACTTTTCTACAAAAGTCTTGTTATGCCCCTTTTTGAATATGCTGATCTAGTTTGGGGCGATAAACATAATATTACCCTTAGGTCTGGTTTGCAAGTTTTGCAAAATAAGGCCGCTAAAGCTATTTTAAATAGACCATTGTACTCATCCTCCACTGAGGCATTACTGAGCCGCTCTCAAGTGGCTTCCTCTAGAGAAAAGGCGATTTCAAAGAAGGTGTGTACATGTATACAAATGCATCAATGGCCTAATTAATCACGATATGGACCTGATTAGACAAGACGTACTTCATAGGAATAATACACGTAAAGGCAATTTTAAAAGAAATTGGGGGAAGCAAAGAACACAATACCATGCCGTTTCCGATTTTAGCTCCCTCAGTCAGGCGATCAAAGACTCAAGGAATGTAAATAGTTTTAAACGTAATGTTTTTAAGATTTTAACATAGTTATTGAAGTTAACTTTTACTTATTTCTAAATTTTCGGGCTTTTTTGTATCTTTTTAATCGCTTCGCAATTTATAGTTTTATCGTTTTTACTATATATATCTAGTTATGAGGTCCTTTTTGAAAACCATATTTTTTTTTGAAAAAGTTTCCTCAATAAAGATGATTATAGAAAGCTTTAACACGAGGACCAAAGGTTTTAATATATTAGAGGAAACTTGAACCTGAAGGAGAATGTCGAGTAGAATGAAGTTAAAACAATGTGTGAAATTCAGCTGTTAATGTTTGCAGCGAGCGTGATCATGCAAAATTTAAGAAAATTAAAGAAAATTGTAAAGTTCTTTCAGTATTCAAAGTTTACATCACCCGGAAATTTTTAATTAAAGTTTACATCACCCGGGAATTTTTAATCGCAGTTCGATTCATTTCGAGAACAGAGTATTCATTTGAGGAATATAAACACCAACTATATCACAAC
>JAHPZR010031922.1:0-7500 GCA_019787425.1 Platygyra sinensis | reverse complement strand
GCTTTTAAGCCATTGTTCAGAAATGGTGTTAAACGCTTGATATGGTAAGCTTCTTTATAAAGTAATAGATTCCAGTTATCATCGCGATCTATTATGTTTGTGTTATCACGCACGGTTTGGGCGAAAAATTCTTTGTTGATTACAGTAGTAGATGAAATGTTCTCATTAGTAAAAATATCCGGTAAGTTGTATAAATCTTGTATGTGTTTGATATTATCACAATCGCGAAGATGTTTATATATAGCGCTTTCTTTGTCCGTGAGTGCATGTTCTTGTGTTCGGACAAACAGAGTTCTGTTCGTTTTGCCGATGTACGAAGAATTACAACCAGGGCAGATGAATTCATAAACAACATTTGATTGGCTTAATTGTGGCGTTTTGTCCTTAGTGCTTGTGAAGAAACACAATTTTGTTGTCTTCTCTTTTATTCGGATGTCAACATTCGGATCGACGAGACATCTCCGAAGCTTACGTTTAAGCTTCTTAACAAGTTGTGTTGTTAGGTCACCGACGAATGGGACGGTAAGCCAAATAGTGGGATACTGGTTGTTGTGGGAGGTATCGTTGGCACGATGATCTGAAGCCCTTTTCTGTGCATTTGTTGTAAAGCGATCAATTAATAGGTTGGCAACACGTTTAGGAAAACCATTCCACGATAAAAACTTCCTTATCAGCTTAAGCTCGGTTTTAATTTTGTTAGGAGTGCAGATTCGATGTATGCGGTCAATCAGTGCTCTGACCCAAGAGATTTTGTGTCGCCAAGGTACAAAGAATACAAAGAATTTTTCGCCCAAACCGTGCGTGATAACACAAACATAATAGATCGCGATGATAACTGGAATCTATTACTTTATAAAGAAGCTTACCATATCAAGCGTTTAACACCATTTCTGAACAATAGCTTAAAAGCCAGTAGGGAACTCCGCCTATTCTCTTGACAGTTTCGTTTCTTTGTTTTTCATTTTCACGTGATTATACTGTTGTACAATCTCGCAGTATTTAAAATTCTGCTACCTGTATCCCGCCTTAGTCCGAAGATGATATAGATTTATATCGAAATATAACAAGCACAGAACACCGTTTCCTTGCATTTGTTGTCTATCAAGTTTAGTCACAATGCAATTACTCGGTATAGCATTTATTCTTTAACTGCATCTCATTTGTCAAAATTCATTTGTCAAACAAACCAATTAAACACCCCTGCCGCAGTAGATTACTTTAACTTTAAGACCAAAAGAAAACAAGATAATCAAATCTACTGTGCACACCTCGTTCTGTAAGGGTTGGCTGACAACTAACTCGCCTTTAAGTCCCGTTAATGATAAGCGTTGAAACAGTCCTCAAAAGATCAACCAAGGCAGAGCGTACTCGCCATACCAATCACGCTAATAGTGAAACTCTATTACACCTCGATAACTGTGATAAATAATACTTATTATGAGATTTTGCAACTCCCAATAATGAGATGTAAGCAGCGCATCGTGCCAACGCCGATTCACTGTTCGTTGCAATCTGTTGAACCACTACACGATAAAAACAAAGGGAAAAACAAACAAACAACAAACAAACAAAAAGCCAAAAGCAAAATGGTACACGTTTGTGTGCATTTGAAAACGAATTTATATCCGCAAAAAAGACAAGAAAAATAATAAGCAACACATCTTTTTTTTTCAGACGAATGTCGTCAACTTCAGTTCACAGCCGAACAAACATTCCAGGGCAAACGTCTTGTGAATCACGTGATCAGGGCTCATGACGTCTTGCTGACAGATTTCTGTGATGCGCTTTGCTACATGGAGCACAACTGTGCAAGCTATAATTTGATCAGGAGGAGTGAAATTGAAGGGCACAGATGTGAATTGAATAATGCTACTCATGAAGGAAACGAAAAGGACATGGAGGAAAGCTCAGATTATGTATACCGTGGAACTAAGGTAATAACGGAGGTGATCGTGGCCTGGTGGTAGGGCGCTGAACTTATAATCCGGAAGACCTGGGTTCAAATCTTCCCCCCTGCCACTAGATGGATTTATCCTCGTTGACCCTAAATTCAACTCCTCCACGCTTTGTAAATAGCCAACTGGTCAGCTTTCAACCAGCTGGGGTTCTTTATTTGTTATGTTTAATTTGTATAATATTTGTTTGTTACGCGCATTTGATCATATTCACATGGAATTTGCGCGATACAACTGTGTATTATTATCATTATCAGTATCACTATCATTATTATTATTATCATTATCAGTATCTGTATCAGTATCAGTATCATCATCATCATCATTATCATCATTATTATTATCATTATTATTATATTACTGATTTATCAAATGATGTGAAATTCAGGTAGGAATAGTTTTTAATCTATGAATTGTGTAAATTGTTTAAATTTGACATTTCTAAGCATTGTTAGCTAGGGGACTTCCATTGTTGCCTGAAAATGGAACTGGTTGCTCAAATAGCCCAAATCATTGGTTGTTAAAATTCTGGATAATTTCCTTGTTCAGAGGTAATAGCAGCTTGCATTGCAGCTGTTAGTTGAAGTAAGCCAGGTTAACTAACCATGTTCTAAAGAGTAGGAGAGTGGATAAGAACTTTATTTACTTGTAAAACTAAGCCTAAAACCCACTAAAAGCATCTAAAAGATAGTATGTTAAATGTTAATGTTTTTGGTTTAAATCCAAAGATATAATGTACTTTTGAAAAGCTGTGATTTAAGAGAACTTTGTATGGCTTAGAGGGTCACTTTCCGGTTTATTTGAAATTGTGTTAATTTCCATCGTTCGTGCAGACGCCACTACAGATGTTACAGCGTCGGTTCTTTTTTAAACAACCTTTTTTTCTTCCTGTAAGCATGAAGTCGAGACAAAAGATCTTTATTAAAGTTTATTCTCAGAATTATTATTTTTCAGTTCATGCCAGAAGCGTTGCTTGTTGCTTAAGGGTTAGTTATCATTCACTTGAAATTTCCGGGTCAGTTTTCAGTAGAGCACTTTGATTTACATAAGGTTTCAAGCCCCTTCTATACTCCTAAGCCGATATCGTAGTCTAGTCATCATTGGGGAGATTGCCATATTTAAAATGTGTTTAGAAATTGGTTGGGTGATCAGAGTTTTGCTTAGGGCAGAAAGAAAGCAATCGTGATACTATTTTTTAAAAGAGATAGCACAGGCTCTCTTCATAAAACCCTTCCAAAAAATCGCTTAAATCAAGTTAAATCGGTAAAGCAACAACACCAGGAGCAAACAACACACGTGTGGAATAAGGTAAGCCAATTTTATTAAATATTTTCACTTTTAGCTACCTTCATGGATATCTTGTAGAAAATCCCATGCAAACCCTTATAATTCGACGCCATATTGTGTTTCTTGTGTGGTTCATAAAGAGAGCTTGGGCTGCCTGTGCTTAAAGTTGAAAAAAATGTAATCAGGGGTATCATGTCATAGGCTCCTAGGGTTACATTTTCTCCTTTTCGTGCGGTCAAAGAATAACGAGAAAAATTTCATACTCTCACAAAATTATTGTTTTCATTGAAATGAAAACAAAGGCATTTCTACTTTTCTTCATTTTTGTTTTCTTTAATAGAGCGCTTGTGTCAATAACCCTTGCAAGAACGAAGCAACCTGTCAAACCGGTTTTACAGACAAAGGATACCTCTGTTTGTGCCAAACTGGATTTCAGGGTCCGGACTGCCAAAATGGTGAGGTAACTTTGATCAATAAAATTATAATCATGGCATAATTGGCCTTCGTTCGAATACCGTGACGTTATTTATGTGAAGCTGGAAAAGTTTAACTGAAGAAGCAAAGAAAAGAAATACAAATAAAGAGACATCTAAATCAGAGTTTGAATGGGGTTACTTGTATCAAGGTTTTCAGTTCATCAATTGATCTCTCTTACTTGTTGTCAAGCATCTAGCTATGACCCATAGATTGAAGAAATGTCACCTTTCCACAGATATTGATGAGTGTGCATCAGGAACTCATGACTGTAGTCCTGATGCTGAGTGTAAAAATATCAATGGGTCGTACAAATGCTCTTGTAAACCTGGATATTCTGGAGACGGACGAAATTGCCAAGGTAAATTAAGACTTAAGATACAAAGATGATAGACAAAAATCGTGTTATCTCCACTTTGTTACAGATCGTTTATCCTGCAAGCACGATTTCCGTTCAAGATTTAAGCAAGATGACAATTTTGTACTTGTTTTTAGAGCCTCAATCACGAGGAGGGTTGGAAGAATTCGCAATAATTATGCAAACCCTAGACGTAGGCCAGAGTTAGCATAACTTTCGAGGATTTTTACAACCCCCACCCCCCCCCCCCCCCCCCACCCCCGAGTGGTTCGACGAGGCTATCTAAACAAGGAAAAAAGTTCTATTTTATGCGCGAATCTGGAACGTCAAAATCGTGTTGAGATAAACTCATATAAACCGACGCCTATCGGCCAATGAGCGAGCGTAATATCCCAGTTTTTTTATATAAAATGAAATATAGTTGTAATAGTAAACCGTAATGTGATCTTTAAATTTTAATAAAGCAAAGTTTAAAAAAAAACTCAAAAACAAACAGACATACAAAAAAGCAACAACAACAACAGTATCGATCACGTAACATTGCAATGAACACAAATTAGCGTCATAGGTGCGACTGGTTTCCTATTTATGCAGCCAGCCTAGACAACGAGTACTTTTCAACTACTCAAAAAGTGGCAACATTCACTTCTTAAAAACGACGATGTAGCCAGGATAACGTCAGACGATGCGGTGCATCGCATAATTTTTACAGTACGCTGCAGTGGAGATCCTATGCTCCGGACGGAGCGGAGAGGACTGAACATGCCTTGAGTGAAGAACATTGAATTTTTCAAAAAAGTGAACCATCGAGGGCAAGGTAGGGAGAATCTGCATAGGCGCCAAGTTGCTCATCAGGCCGGAGAGTATCCATGGGCGTAGCCAGGATTTATCAAAGGGGGGGTCACACTGACTCATACAGAGGGTACTCATCAGATTGTCACCTGAATATTGTAGGTTGTTTGCTTACAAAAAGGCTTACAAAGGGGGGGTCACGGGCACCCCAGGACCCCCCCTGGCTACGCCCTTGGTATCCCGGTTCCTGTAGCATGAAGCGACTAGGAGCATGATTTCTACTCTCTCCTGGATGGGATGCTAGTCCATCGCATGACTACCCCCAAGTATTAAATTTGTCTGTACCCATTCATACACCTGGGTAGAGAGAGGCAACGTGAGAGTAAAGTCTTTTGCCCAAGAACACTACACAATGTCCCCGGCCAGGGCTCGAACCCGGAACACTCGCTCAAGAGTCGTGCGTACTAACCTTGAGGCCACCATGCCTCTCCATGAATGGTAAACATAGCTGATTGTTTTGATTATTTTTTGATATTCGCGAATCAAATTAACAATTTTCAAAACATAGTCTTCGAATTTCTATATTTTTGCATACTAAATTCACTGCGCTATCTTTACTCTTGCTAGATATTGACGAATGCACTAAAGCAACCCACGACTGCAGTACTGGTGCTGATTGTATCAACATCAATGGATCATATAACTGCTTTTGTAAGCCTGGATATTCTGGAGATGGAAGCAGTTGTCTTGGTGATGATGTATTTTCAGACTAATTTCCTCTATGCAGTCATGAATAAGAAGCAAATATGGACCAAAATGGGAATTTCCATGTGTGTGTGTGTGGTGTGTGTGGTTTTTTTTTTTTTCTGAAAGGAGGGAATCGTAGTTCATCGGTTCATGATGGTTTTCTTCGAAGAGATGCGTAAAAATGTAGCAGTTGCTGGAGGAACAGGGATCCAATAATAGCACAACTCAAGAATGAATAGATGCTTTGTTTCTTCTGGATGAATGAACAGCTTCTGGGAGTTTCAGCATCACAGATTAAATCTGCGTCCAAAAAAATTCCAAAAATGATTTTTTCGGAGCCGGACTAGGTGTTTTTTACCGCTCTCTCCTCCTTTTTCTTGCAAATCGAGGGGTACTACCTTTACCTTCTGCAGTATTACATTTCTTTTTTTTCATCAACCTGATCATATCTGAACTGGCTCAAATAGCAGCGTGCCAGACAGTATTTTTTTAACAAATTTTCAACAGAAGCAGAGATAATCGTGCGAAAAACGTAGCTGCAGATCAGCAGGTATTTTTTCAAGGCAAATCATGTGCTGTAATTACATGGTTTCCCGAGCGAATGAAGCAATCTTGTCCGCTATAAGGATTACATTCCGTTCCAAAAAGGAAGTAGCTTTTGTTTTTTGGCATATAACAACCCCGTTACTAAACAAGGCTTTTAGGCCTGGAAGTCTTGCTTGCAAATGGTCGTTGACTCTGCCTCGTTCAATAGCCAATATACAACCATATCATTAACCTCAGGCTGGGTCAATATCCCTTATATATTTCCTTTCAGATACTGACGAGTGTGCTTTAGGAACAGACGACTGCAATGTCAATGCTGCGTGCAATAATACCATGGGTTCATACACGTGCATTTGCGTACCTCCATATTATGGTGATGGGCGAATTTGTGCAGGTAAATTACTTTTTATAAAGATAACAAAATATAACAAAAAAAAACTTGTTGAATCTTTGTCAAGATTGGCGCAGGCTGACGCACAAGAAAAAAGACACAGGTAAGATGAACAGAGACACAGTAAGATGCCACATATCAAAGAGGGCTGTTGTTATTGACTCTCACTATTTTGTACTTGTATGATTATCCGACATTGAAAACTGGCTTAAGATTGAGCCCACAAAAATGGAGGGAAAGTGAATCATTCACAATATAAACAAATAAAAAGGAAAGAGAGGAACCCATGTAGATGAATTGAGAGGAGAAAATGCCTAACATCTAAACTTTTAAGTGAGGTTTGCTAGAAGTATACAATTTGCGAACAACATTTTACACTGGTTTAACTAAACCCAATTTGAAGCTAATCCAGATAGATTTGATTCTTTGACCTAAATGATTCCTTTAAAATCATATATCAAATTGTGTGCTTTTTGACATGATATTTCCAGTTTCGTTCAATGTTCGGCCTATCTTAAATTAAGTAAAATTTCCACTAAAATTTCCAGAGGTGAATATAAGAATTGGACTTTCTGATTGGACAAAGAGGTCGGTTTTTGGCACTATATCCACCTCGCTAGGTCGTGCATATAAGATTTCCCAGCTTGTTTCCTAAGCCTGCCAACTTGCCATCTCGGCAGGTAAACATGGCAAGCAGTTTGTGAATAGACATTTCATTTATTCCGAAAGGCATCACTTCAAGTCCGGGATATTTGAAAGAATGGATATTTTTAAAATGACTGCTACGCCCTTGGACATAATTCTCTTTAAGAACTCGTATTCAAGGCATTTAAGAATCATAAACGCAGTTGTTACATTGATGCAAACAGCTCAGTTCGATTGACCTTTATTTATATTCTGCAAGCTAAAGGTTTTTAGTCCTTTAAGCTACTCATTTTTAGATGATGTTG
>JAHPZR010031915.1:17500-20726 GCA_019787425.1 Platygyra sinensis | reverse complement strand
CTTAGCTTTGCTTTTTTTTTCTGCCTGGTTGCCATACCCCGATGAGGACGCTTTCCATTATTACTCTAGTCTTCTCTCTTTTTATAGGCATGCAAATTAAAGTCAATCTCAAAAGAAATTTTTTTCTAGGACTCGTTTTGAAATAGAGCCAAAAAGCAACTCGGCATTGACTCATTACTGTCTGATAGACATATATATATCCACATACGGTAACTATAATTATTCCTCCATTTCTGGACGAACCTTCATAACATCAAGCAGGCGCTTGTCCTTGATATCTGGAAACTAAATCACGTGTGAAGGATCCATGATACATTGCAACTTGACAACGTGGTTGGTGATGTGTTGGAAAGTCGTCTTGCCATAAACCATCATTTACAGGATACAGCCTAGGGACCACACATCGCTGGCTCGGCCGATCTTGAGGGCGAAACAGAAAGAGTTAAGACAAGTCAGTATGGCTAACGTAATGCCAAGGGCGTGATCTGCAGAAGGGGTCCAAGAATTTTTTTCAGGGAGTGTAGTGGATGAATGAAAAAGGCTGATGGGAGAGAATTTATTGCTACTACATGTACATCTTTATTAGCTGCGAAAGAGAGAGCTAAGGGTGAATGAGCTGGTTTTGCTAAAACAGTTAGCTTTCCAGGTATTTGATACTTAGCTTTGTGTAAAGAAGCTAACCTGATAAAGTCTTAGGATGTCAGGGCCCAAACGGATGATATATTGTATTCTGAACAGTGTTCGACTTTTGTCGCCATAGGGAGCTCGATATCGTATACAACTTTCATCATATAACTTCGATTCACGCTACAACTGGCCGTCGTTGGGTTTAAAATATCTTTCAAACCCTTACAGCAAGTATTGGTCTTGGAGCCTTGTAACATGCGACAAAGTTGCACCGTCACATTCAGCCCTATTGAACAGACTGCACTCTTGTCTAGTTCGCACCTTCTTTCTTGGTTTTGCATTTCCAGCTTTGTCGAACCTTGGCGCGTGAGATATATCTTGAAATGTGTTACGAAAAATTGTTGCTTGACTTGGAACATTCGAGTATATGCTAATTTAGTCTCGAAGTTTCGTGCATATTTAATTAGCCTTATCACGGTGACTAAACAATTTATTTTAGTCGTTTACGTCTGCTGCTGTAAATAATTTTAAATTGTAATGTTAGCGGAGCTCCGGCGGCCCAAAGGGCCGCCAAGCGGAGCCCCATACCCATATAAGGAAATAAAGGAAACCCATGAATTGATTTTCTCATGTTATCGTGGCCAGCGGAAGTTCTCGTGGGCGCGTACGCACGACGACGACGACAACGCTGGCGGCGGCGGTGGTGGTGGTGGAGTCGCGCAACATGGCGGCCATACTCCAAATAATAGGTTGACAGAGACATAGCCTTAAGGCCGATTTACACGGTACGACTTTGTCGCATACAACAAGCTTACGACAGGCCTACGACATGACTTAAGACCTGCACGACAATCGTAACCGAGTCACAGGGAGCCCTCACATCCGTTTAGAATATGAGTATAAGATCACGATTGTTGTGTGTTTTGAGGCCGCCATACCCGCGCGCGATAAATTGCTTGGTCTGCTAGTGCGAGGTCTGGAACCGAGATTACGGAAATCGCTCGGAGCCTGCTCGGAGATCTAATAAAGTGACAAGGGATGAAACTTAAATCACAGCGTTTCGAATTTAACATTACTTCGAGGGGAACTTTACATCGTAATTTGCCGAAAATGCTCTGTGAGAAGAAGAAGGATTAGGCTAAATACATCTAATCTCGTCTAGCCCAAACACCCAGCGGGTATGCGATATTTTGGCGTTGTTTTAAACTACCCGCTTTCGCGCTATGTCTCTGCCAGTTGGGGGCCACGGAAGTCAGAAATACTACAAGTTGATTGACAGATTCGAAGCGGAAGTGATAGTGTCGCTTGTTCTGATTGGTCAATTTTTTATTCCGGAAGTTTGGTGATTGTATTCCGGAAATAAAATGCTGCCAGAAGGCCAGGGCCAAGGCCAAGGTCAAGGTCTAGGCCAAGGCCAGATCCGAAACATGACGCCACAGTGGCGGGAAGAGTTCAATAACTTTTAATTTGGAAAAATTCAGGAATTTCACGGCTGTTCTGTTAAGAAATTTCTTCCTCCTGACAACATGAGGCAGGAGAAGATTTTGCCAATGTCAATCAACTGTAAGGTAATTTTGTGATTTGAGACGGCGAGATTTTCGTTATTTGACGACTTTTTCGGTCCTGCGATTCAGATCAGCTTAAAAATTATGTCGCCGTTCGTTTGCCTCTAGCGGTTTCATTCACTGTCAAAAGAAAGTGCTGGATGTCGTTTGGCTGGCCACAATACCTTTAGTTGTTGGGTGGCCGGTAGTGGCATGGATAGTTAAAAGACTGGCTAGTACCGTCGATGGTAGTGGGAAGTCCTTTCTCAGAGCAAATTTCTCAGTGTAAGACCAAAACGGTTTATGTAACAAGCACGACTGTCGACTCAATGTTGATTCCTACATATTCTACAGCTGAATTATTTTTCAAAACATTTGCAACACTAATTTATGTATGTATATTTTCTTGGTACAGATTATCCCAAGAAAGTGATATGATTTTATTTGATTTGTATACTTGTATTATTATTGTTCTTTATAACTATTTTAATTATAAATCTTGTTCTTGTACATTATACACGTAATTCAGTCTTCGGACTGCGAGGTGTTGTTTTTTAATAAACGATTTATAATCAAAAGGAAAACCATTGGTCCACCTTGTTGCAACGCTGTGTATGCGCGTCAAGAAATCCGCATTATGACTTCCGGCCTCTTCTTCACATCTTACTTCCGTTCCCCCCCCCCCCCAACTGGCAGAGAGATGCGACGAAAAAAGTAAGAAGTTTCATCCCTTGTCACTTAATTATTTTCGGTGAGTGATCGGATCCTCCGAGAAATTTGCGAGTCCCAGACTTCCGTTATCTTGGTTCCAGACCTCGCACTAGCAGACCGCGCGCATATAAAAAATTCAAAATGGCGGCCGCAAAACGCGCGATAACGCAAATTTGATCTTTATTCATATTCTAAACGGATGTGAGGGCTCCCTGTGCCGAGTTGTAGGTTTGATTTACATGAAACAATTGATGTCGTAGGCCCGTCGTAAGCTTGCCGTATGCGACAAAGTCGTACCGTGTAAATCGGCCTTTAGTTTACCGTGTACTTTTTTGATATATGAC
>JAHPZR010031915.1:0-2500 GCA_019787425.1 Platygyra sinensis | reverse complement strand
CGATTTTTATTTATTTCTACAATGTATAAAGAATCAAGAAAACGTCACCGTCACGCTTCTATGGACACGCAACTCTGAAGTGGCTTCCAAACTGGTCACATGTTTTATTTCAACCAATCAATTACAACCTAGTGACGGGTAAACCAAGCGTGAATTTTCAGGAAAACTTCAGAAACTTTATGAACTGAACAAGTTTTTTTATATCAAGAGCATGAAAAATCAGTTAAGCGATGGCAAGTTTGTAATTGTTCCGTAATGAGTTACCTCGAACAGACAGTTAATGCTGATCTGAACATTTGGGTGAACCGCCTGTCCTTGAATGACGCTAGACGTGACTTGAAAGTTGTAGAAATTGTTTACCGTAAAAGCATGATGGCTGCTTGCTTGCCGGATCTGTTCCGTACTGGTTGGAAGAAAATACCACACTGAAAATCCTAGGAAACTGTTTGATGTTGTTGTCTGTGGAGTTCTGCTGATGTGTGATGTACGATAGCTGCCGATGCTCCCTTTCATTTCCTTCATTGTAGTCGTTCGGCGACTTTTCATTTGCGTGGCCGATCAACTGAATAATAAACTGCCTCTAAACGTTTGCTTCCCTCAGTTGCTTTCCACCACATCGTCTGAGAAATAACTCCTGGACTGGAATCGCCGAGAGTTCTTGCTGTTCATAGTAGCTGTTCATAGTATTGCTTCTTCTTTGCTTGTCAGTGCACTTGCCGCGTTCGGCCTCGTCCCTTTTCCTTGCTGGCGAAGATGTTTTACTTTTCCCTCGAGCACTAACTCAGTGGACTGATAAAACTCCCGGTCCCCTATAATTGAGTACATGTAGTCACGTTCTTTATAATGCCGGTCAAAGGTTGCCAGCATGGACTTCAAACTCTCTGGTTCGTACTCTAATCCATCTTTGGTAAGTACTTCAGCATTTGTAAGCTTAACTTTTCATCGAGATCTTCGTGCTCAAACTCCTCTAGTTTAGGATTGAATTTTCTTTCATTTTCCCAGTTTTCCCAGACATTCAACCACGTTTGTGCTAATTTAGTAGTGCTTTTGTTTTTTGCCTTTAGTTTCAGCTGGTCAACAACTATTTCGTCGGACGAAGTTCACCGGCTTTCAGCCATTTTGGTTTTTGCTTCAGTTAAATTTCGCGCTTCCCCTATAGTTTCCATAGCAACTTCCGTATTACACTCTATAACCTGCATTTGCACTCTATTTAACAAATTGACGTCAGTTTTTTATGCGTCTGTCCTGTTATTGATCATGAATTTCGTCATAACATTGTCAAAGTAGCTGTGGATCCACGAGGCGATAGCCGAGTGGATCCGCAGACTACTTTGACAATGTTATGACGAAATTCATGATCAATAACAGGACAGACGCATTAAAAACTGACATCAATTTGTTTTTTACGATAAAAATTGTCGAATTGCCCGCTCTCGCTCGCTGACGCGTCGCATGAATTTCAAATTTTTGTGTCTGTCCGCATATGGACAATAAAATTAAACCAATGAGCGCGCGTGAATTTCTGGAGTTATCGTAAAAAATCTATTTATGCACTCGTTATTGACCAATCAAATACTTGAAATTTTGTTGAGTACATTATAATTGACGTTATACAATAATAGGAAATTTAAGCAAACCACAACGGCAATGGCAACGTCGCTATTTTGCTATAGACTACAATTACGATTGGCGCAATTTTATTAATCAAACAAAACC
The DNA here is from genome assembly GCA_019787425.1 of Platygyra sinensis. Lineage (NCBI taxonomy): Eukaryota > Metazoa > Cnidaria > Anthozoa > Scleractinia > Merulinidae > Platygyra > Platygyra sinensis. The sequence continues at coordinate 784 of JAHPZR010031915.1, read as the reverse complement.
ATATAAAAAAGACAACAAAAAAAAATCTAATAGCTAATTTACTTGAGAATAAAACTGAAATTGAGCATAAATATTGGTACTTTCCTACAAAATGGCACCGAAAATTATATTATTCACGTGGCTGTCTTCTTACCATAAATCGTTGATGCAATTGGAGAAAAGGTTTGCTGGAGTATTGATGTTCACCACGCATAACTAAGATGAAAATATAATGTGGATCTTTCAAAACACGTTTTACAATACGGATCTGAATATAAAAGTGCCTGCTTCGGGGCGGTAACTTCGTTCAAAAGAAGTTCGTCATAGTCAGGAATTTAGGAAAACGTCATTGAATGCATGGAATAAGCCAGCAGCGAATTGAAGTTTCTAAAAATTCTAAAAAGACTGACAGCATTGAACTATATCAAACGTTTAAGAAAAGTCTTCTGGGAGTAATGTAACAGTCTTTAAAAACTCTCTCTTTAATCCAGATGAATGCACAACAAATGGTTCTTGCAATGGATCCTACAGTCCTCACATTCTTTTGTAAAATGTTCCTCTTCAAAGACGTCTTTAATATTCAGAAATGCTATCGGTGATAATAAGCCAGTAACAAATTCAAGTTTCTAAAATTCTAAAAAAAGAACTGGCAGCTTTGAACTATATAAAACTTTTGAGAAAAGTCTTCTGAGAGTAATATTAAAGTTTTTATGAATTCTCTCTTTAATTAAATGAATGCACAAATGATTCTTGCAATGAATCCCGTAGTCCTCGCATTCTTTAGTAAACTCTTTCTCTTCAAAGA
>JAHPZR010031912.1:2500-14095 GCA_019787425.1 Platygyra sinensis | reverse complement strand
AGTTTCAGGCAGAAAAATCTTAACATGGGAACTGCTTGCCTACAAACATCCTTAAGACTCATCTACCTAAGTTTGAACATAACATAAACTTTTCCTTTTTTTGGCAGATATATGTAAGCATTGTGTCAAGGTTGTTAAACAGTTAACATATTGCATGGAGCAAGAAACTCACACAGGATTGAAGTCATATACATGCACGTATTGTGCAAAGCGCTTTAGCCACTTATCAAGTTACAAGCGACATGAACGAACTCACACAGGAGAGAAGCCGTACACATGCAAGCATTGCAAAAAATCCTTTAATCGGTCATCATATTGCAAGCAACATGAACGAGCTCACACAGGAGAGAAGCCGTATACATGCAAGCATTGTAAAAAGTCCTTTAGCCATTTATCAACTTGCAAGCAACATGAACGAACTCACACGGGAGAGAAGTCGTATACTTGCAAGCATTGTAAAAAGTCCTTTGGTAGGTCATCACATTGCAAGCAACATGAACGAACTCACACAGAAGAGAAGCCATATAGGTGCAAGCATTGTCAAAAGTCCTTTAGTCAGTCATCATACTGCAGGCAACATGAAGAGAGACATGCAAGAGCCAGCTCTTTAAAACAGAAGCAACATGATCAGTGTTTAAAACCAAAAAGAGACCTTCAGGTGTCAGTTGCAACTCTCGGTGGCAAGGAATCTCGTATGCTGTTTTCTTTGAGTGAAGAAGTGAAGAAAATTCAGGCCAAGTTTAAAGACTGCCCTGTTGGGTTTGTCTAAAGGAATTTAGTTGTGCGGCATGTGTCATCCAACATTGCGAATGAACATATGAGATGGAAGTGACGGTTTGACGTAACCATTATCTTAAGGTGATTCCCTAGTTTTGTATTGCACAATCCTACTGTGCACGATTTTTGCGAGATCAACGCGCGCAGAAAACGTAAGAGATTTCCTTTAAACTAAGCTCGATGCTCCTTTTCTCTTAAACGAGCGCGGTGACTCCCACTTTTTATTTTATAAATTCAATGAGAACAATATCCTCAATAACTGACCAAAAAATTGGCAGAAATCTATGGTTACTTTTTTTGGCAAATGAAATAAATGCTACGGAGATGTAACGGGCCCAACAGAGCAAGTCCAAATTATGTTTTCTTTAAAGGATAAAAATATTAATTAATAATGCAGGGTATTTGAAGCCATTATTTCTGGGACGTAGATGAATAAACAATCAAAGAAAGTCGAACTCTGTGTGATATAACACGCCGCATTGGAAAATAACTGCGCTTATTTGTTGCGCACGGAGATCACCAAAAGTCACCTTAATAACCGTATTTGTCAGCATTGTGGCGTGAAAACAAGCACGGTGGCCCACTTTTTTATTACGTTTTTAATATCTCCTTGTCTTGTAACATCAACATGCCAAGTTTCATCGGAAATCTGTGGTGGGTTTTTTTAATAGGGAATCGCCTCAAGCTGAACATATCCCCCTTTTTTGCACCAATCAACTTAAGTGTTTCTATTAAACATACCTCAATAAGGTTGGTACAAGTAATTCGGTACTGAAAGGGTGTTGATTTTGCATTTGTTTCAGTTTTTCAACTCTCAAAATAAATGTAACCAGATTGTTGGGGCAACTGAATCAGCCATTAGAAGGCCACTAAAATCTCTCGTGTAGACTCGATAACAGGTCTTCATAAGATCATGCTCTAGCTGCTGTTGAGGCATGCATTTCTCATGTCCGCTCATAGTTGATTTATAACCGTCTGTTAATCAACAATTCGAAAAGTGAGTTCTTAGGGTGCGTTTCTTTAAGAAAATCCAAATTGGATTCCTAAATCCGTACGAATCCAAAACGGATTTTGCCTTTTTTCACTAAACAGATCAATCCAAGATCTCTGGGGTCATGGTGCGTCAAAGGAACCAAAGAATCCACGTCGGATTCTTTCCAATTTAGTAATCCAATCGCTATCAATGATCAAAAATCACAATTGATTTTATCACCGTCAGCGATTCTACCATCCAGCTGAGCTTCTCAACAGTGTTCGTAACTTGGGTTCGTGATTCGACCCTAATATGTCCCATGTTTATTCATATTGGCAAGACTTTTCATGGATTATATAAAATTCGGCAAATTAGGAAATTCCTCAGTCTTGAGTCTACGAAGACTCGCATTTCAGTGTGACGTCACATTTCGACTATGCATCTCTCTTCTCTTTGGCGTTCCCAAGTACCAGACAGATCGTCTTAAGGACGTTCGCGCGAAAATCTGCCCTTCGATAGTTTTTTTTTTTTAATTTCACTGAAATCAAACAATGAGTTTCTGGTGTAAATATTGCGAAAACAATTCGATGTCACCGACTTCGTTTCGGAGATAACGCGTGTGGAAAACTGCGTTAATTTTGAAAAATCAGTGCACGTAATTCAGCATGATCTACAGGGTTTTTCAGTTTAACATATCTACGGTGAGTCAACGGTGGCAAGCGATTTTAGTCATATTTTGTAGCAGTGGGTCTTTTACGTAAATAATTCCAAATGTTAACAACGCTTCCACAAAACTTAACCCTTCAAGAGGCATTTGAAAACCGTCAAATAGATAAATGCGCATGGATACATGTAACTAAAAAGAACGGAATTTGATGGTGCATTTGCAAGTGATCAAACTTCTAGTCGACAGATTTTCTTCATGTTTTCGCGAAACGTAGAAAATCGGTAGATAAAATGATCTAGCAAAGGAAAAATAGGGGTCACCAAACGTCCAAGATCGTTGAATCCAGGCAAAGTTATAGTAATGGCCATCTGCCCTATCATCGTTCACTTCATTACTTGGTGCGCGCTTTCATGCATGACTTGGCGTGTGAATTTGATTGTATAGTAAGGATGCGCAGAAACAATTAGCGCGAACGTCCATAAAAACGTGTTTAACCCCACTGCTCGATTAATCTTTTGGATCCGGGAAAAGTTTGATCACATTTCGTCCGCATTGTTTGAGTTCCACTGGCTTCCTCTGGTTAATCTTGTTCACTTTAAGTTGTTGCGTTTAGTATATACAGCTATTTACAATCAAGGTCCACAGTACATCAAAGACTTTCTACATGCCCACTCTATTACAGCTCATCGTCTAGGTTCCTGCGACCGGGGCCTCCTTTAGGTCCTTAGAACTAATTACAAGACCTTTGGTGATCACGCTTTTGCCTATTCTGCGCCATTTCTCTGGAACAAACTGTCACTTGAAATACGATACAGTTCAAGCAGCCTTCTCAAATCAGCCGGTCGCCGGCTTAACGAGCTGCCTCTGGAGGTTTGACCGTCTCCTTCCAGTCGGAAATATATCATGAATGATGAAATGGCATGCCATTTGTCATCTGACAGGCTGCGGGAAAACTAACAAATAATACGACGATTTTCGGAGCGAAAATGCATCGTTATACAGAAAACAAACTGCATTATGCGAACAAATTTCAACAGTTAACAAAGTTGATAAAAACGCCTTCTGAATGTATCGAACAACGGTGAAGCAAAAAGCACTTCAAAGTCTTACCCATAACGTAAGCTCTTCCATAGAATGTACATCATTTTCTAAAACCCTCGATCCTTTGGTTTGGGAAAAAATCTGGTCATTGGATTTTCTTTCCAGTTTACTTGGAACAAGCTTTTATTGACGCTCACCAAAGAGATCTTTAATTAACCCTTACTGAAGGCTCACTGGAATATCCAAAATTTCCTCCGCTAAATTTAATTTTAATTTTTTTAATTTAATTTTTCTTTTTCGTGTTTCATTCTAATGAGTGGTTATCGAGAAATGGGCGTGTTTCAGACAAAGCTTTTCCGCAAGTGGGTTCTCTGAGACGGTTACCAAGAAAAATCTGAGAATTGCTGGGTTCTTTTTATCGACACCTTTTCTACCATACCTTTGTTATTAGACTAAAACCACCAATGCCCTGTTGGAATTATGAACAACAATACAGATAGCTCTGGCATTGAGCAAATAAAAAATTGATCGCTGTATCGACCCCATGTTTGTTATTACAGCTATTGTGTGCGCGCTGAATCGCATTAGCAAGAGCATGCACGAAAACTGTTTTCGGCCACCTGAGACGATTTCTCAGTATTGCATTGCGCATCCTTATATTGCGCACGATTTTTGCATCATTAGCGCGCGAACATTATCGCTTGCGTGTACAAAACGTCATAGATTTCCCTCAAGCTCGACAGCGAAATAAATGCTCGTTTTTTCTTAAACAAGAAGGGCCAGCCCACTTTTTACTGCATAAATTAAGATTATACAAGGTTATCTACCATTTTCTCGATTGTTTTTAAAAAAGTTGGAAATTCTGCTTCAAAATATTTTGATTTTAATGTTGTAATGTACCAGTCAAATAGAAGCTTCAACATCCCCCCGGGCATACCCCGGGCATTTGATGAGGGAATTAGATGAACTTAGTCGGGGCAGGGCATTTAAACATCCCCCGGGCATACCCCGGACATTTGATGAGGGAATTAGATGAACTTAGTCGGGGCGGGGTGGGGAAATTGATCGTTAGCCTCGATTTCATGTTACGAGTCGCGCTGATTCCATGTGGTTTGATAATCATGGCAGAGACGACGAAGACAAACTTTTATGAATTCAAAGGAAAAGATTACGGATTCGTGGCGGGTTGGTTGAAAACCAAAGGCCTACACAAGCTTTGTTCCGTATTTTTGTTAAAGGTTTATTGATCTGACATCAAAATTTGACAACTTTATACTTGTTTCTCTTTTACTCATGTATCCTTAACAAATTTGGCTTCAGGCAACGCAGAAGTATCAAAGGGAATCTCGGCTGTTGGCGCGAGTTGCCCCAAATAATGGCTTAATTAAAACTTTTACTAAAAGAGGGAAACGTGTCATTTATTAATAATAATAAACGGAAGAGATTTAGGCTTTTAAATTTCCCGCGCGTCGCCATCTTGGATTTCATGACGTCACTGGGTTGTCTCTATTGTTGTAAAGCTGAGGTTCTTTTGTTTGAAACCATAAGGCAACGCAGTGACGTCATCAAATCCAAGATGTTTCCCTTGTCTAGTAAAATTTGTGATTAAGCCATTACTTGGAGCAAGTTAGCGTCATTTCGCGCCAACAGCCGAGATTCTCTTTACATATGCATACTTTAAATTGAAATATTCTCTACGTGTGTCCTCTACGAGTAGAACATTGGTCTAGTGTAATACTCACTTGCAGTTGATCCACATTGACAAAACGCTACTTTTTTTAATTAGATTTTTATCGCTAATACTAAATTCGTAACAGGAGAGATTTTGAAAACGAATTCATTAAAAAGTTAAACGCTAGACGGTTTTTAAAACACATTGGGAAAAGTGAACGACGTTTCGGCGCTACGTTACGCCATTATCAAGTTTGAAAGTGAAAAATTGTAAGGTGTAAAATGAATATATAATATTTGAAAAATACATTAAATATTTGAGGGTTTTATGGGTATAATCCCCGAGGTAAAAAACATAAAAAGAAAAATAATAGTAATGAATAAATAAAGGTACGATAGTGTCAAGTAAACAGTTTGGCGCGAATGGAGTCGGCTTGCGTGTTAAGAGAAGGCTTGATGTCCTTTATAATTATGTACAACATCTCGTATACTAAACAGTCAAATTTGCTGTTACATTTCCTCAGAACTTTGAAAAGGTGGTCATTCTTTGTTCTGTTGTTGCCATTGTGTGTTTCAAGGTGTTTCCCAATGGCTGAATGACGGTGTTCACCTATGCGTTGATGTAGGTGTCGGGAATTGTACCCGACATTATTTGCATCGCACAAATTACATTGAAATATATAAACAACGCAATGAGTTTTAACGATCGAGGGCTTGTTTTTCTTGACACTCAAGGTTTGTGACAGTTTTCTGCTTGTAAAGACTGGTTTTACGTTAACGTCGATCTTGGCTCCCAGAGAATAGATATCTTTACGTACGCGATCGGCTGATCGCTGATCTTTAAAGGGCAATACTATGTAAACAGATGGGTCTGTTCCTGGCTGAACTTATTTATGCTGGAATCAACCAATTTTTTCGGATAGCGCAGCTTTGAAAACATGATGTGTAACTTGTCGCATTCTTTTGCAAATCCTTCTTTGGTGGAAGATAGACGGTAGACGGTTTATCACGCGTTTCTTGTATCTGCTGTCGACGTGGCTTTGGAAATGGAGTAGCAGTCCTGTGTCGGTTGGTTTTCTGTAGACTTCTGTCGTTAGAGTACCACCACATCTTGTCAAAACTGTACCGAGGAACGGTAGTGAAAGACAAGCTAGGGTGCACATTGTTTATTACATGTACTTGAAGAAAATCTGTCGCTGATTCTGTGTTAGGCATTGTAACTAAAGTGTCATCAACATATCTTCGATAAAAAAGACGGAATCATGCTCTTTTGTTCTAGTTGGTCTTCTATATCGCACATGAAAACGGTTGGCCAATAGTGGCCCCAGCGGTGAGCCCATTGCCACACCGTCGGTTTGTTCATACAATTCGCCGTTGAATTGAAATAGTTGGTTGGTAGTAGCGACTTCTAATAGATCCTTCAGCTGATGCTTTTGAAGTTGCATGCTATGCGTCTTATTAAACCATTCACCCTCGAAAGCTTTGTCGACGAAAATGTCAATAGCTCCTTTTAAAGAAACATTGATGAACAATGCTGACACATCATAGGAGACGAGGATATGGTTAGGTGCGATACTAGTGTTTTTAATCTCGTCATGGAGAGCAAGGCCATTTTAACTGAGTTCATATGTGACAGGCGTCGATCCTGCATACTGCTAGGATTAGCACTGTCGAAGTCATCATGAGTGGTGATTAGTGAAACTCAGTTAAAATGACCTTGCTCTCCATGCGTTCTCGTAGCTCAGTGGATAGAGTACCGGGCGCCCGGTGTTCGCCGGGGAGATCATGGGTTCGATTCCTGTCGGGGATTCAGTTTTTCTTTGTTTCATGCTCGTGTCCTGTAGATTAATTCACCTTTCGTATTTATTACATTTGTTATCGCTAATGTTCTGAATTCTCTAATTCCTGCGTAAACCTGCCATGTTAGGAACCGTGGTTTACGTCGTCAAGTCGTGTCGAGTCGCTACGAGTCGACACGACTTGACTTACGAACAGTCGAGTCGACAGAGTGAGACTTAGTATAAAAGTGCTTGAAGTGGTTGTGGAGGGGGTGCATAAAATGTCGTCAAGTCGTGTCGAGTCGTTACGAGTCGACACGACTTGATTTACGAACAGTCGAGTCGACAGAGTGAGACTTAGTATAAAACTGCTTGAAGTGATCTGTGGAGGGGGTGCATAAAATGTCGTCAAGTCGTGTCGAGTCGCTACGAGTCGACACGACTTGACTTAACGAACACGGTCTCGCGAGTCGACATGAGTGAGACTTTAGTATAAAGAGCTGGGAAGAGGCGTTGTGGTCTGGCGGGTGCCTCATACACATGTCGTCACGTCGGTGTCGAAGTTCGTACGGAGTCGACACGACTGATTTTACGAACGAGTCGAGTCCGACAGAGGAGATCTAGCATAAGAAGTGCTTGAAGTGACTGTGGTGGGGGGTGGATATGAAAAATGTCGTCAAAGTCGTCGTCGAGTCGTTGACGGGTCGACAACACTTGACCTCTTAAACGAACGGTTTCGGGTCGACATTGAGTTGGAGGACTTAGTATAAACGTTCTTGAAGGGATGTGGGAGGGGGTGTATAAAATGTCGTACAAGTCGTGTCGCGTCGTCCATATGAGTCCAGACACAACTTGACTTAACGAACGGTCGGGTCGAGCAGAGGTGAGACTTAACAGTATAGAAACAGTGCTTAAAGTCGTGGTTGGTGGGGTGCATTATAAAATGTCCGTCAAGTCGTGTCGAGTGCGTTACGACTGTCGACACAACTTGACTTAACGAACGGTCGGGTCGACAGAGTGAGACTCAGTATAAAAGTGTTTGGAAGTCGTTGTGGTAGGGGTGCATATAAATGTTCGTCAAAGTCGTGTCGAGTCCGTTTACGAGTCGGACACCCTTGACTTAACCGACCAGTCGAGTCGACAGAGTGATACGTTACGAGTCGACACCATTTGACTTAACGAACAGTCGAGTCCGACAGAGTGAGACTTAGTATAAAAGTGCTTGAAGTGGCTGTGGTGGGGTGCATAAAATGTCGTCAAGTCGTGTCGAGTCGTTACGAGTCGACACGACTTGACTTAACGAACAGTCGAGTCGACAGAGTGAGACTTAGTATAAAAGTGCTTGAAGTGGCTGTGGTGGGGTGCATAAAATGTCGTCAAGTCGTGTCGAGTCGTTACGAGTCGACACGACTTGACTTAACGAACAGTCGAGTCGACAGAGTGAGACTTAGTATAAAAGTGCTTGAAGTGGCTGTGGTGGGGTGCATAAAATGTCGTCAAGTCGTGTCGAGTCGTTACGAGTCGACACAACTTGACTTAACGAACGGTCGGGTCGACAGAGTGAGACTTAGTATAAAAGTGCTTGAAGTCGTTGTGGTGGGGTGCATAAAATGTCGTCAAGTCGTGTCGAGTCGTTACGAGTCGACACAACTTGACTTAACGAACGGTCGGGTCGACAGAGTGAGACTTAGTATAAAAGTGCTTGAAGTCGTTGTGGTGGGGGTGCATAAAATGTCGTCAAGTCGTGTCGAGTCGACACCACTTGACTAAATGAACAGTCGAGTCGACAGAGTGAGACTTAGTATAAAAGTGCTTGAAGTGGCTGTGGTGGGGTGCATAAAATGTCGTTAAGTCGTGTCGAGTCGTTACGAGTCGACACCACTTGACTTAACGAACAGTCGAGTCGACAGAGTGAGACTTAGTATAAAAGTGCTTGAAGTGGCTGTGGTGGGGTGCATAAAATGTCGTCAAGTCGTGTCGAGTCGTTACGAGTCGACACAACTTGACTTAACGAACGGTCGGGTCGACAGAGTGAGACTTAGTATAAAAGTGCTTAAAGTCGTTGTGGTGGGGTGCATAAAATGTCGTCAAGTCGTGTCGAGTCGTTACGAGTCGACACAACTTGACTTAACGAACGGTCGGGTCGACAGAGTGAGACTTAGTATAAAAGTGCTTGAAGTCGTTGTGGTGGGGGTGCATAAAATGTCGTCAAGTCGTGTCGAGTCGTTACGAGTCGACACCACTTAACGAACAGTCGAGTCGACAGAGTGAGATTTAGCATAAAAGTGCTTGAAGTGACTGTGGTGGGGGTGGATAAAATGTCGTCAAGTCGTGTCGAGTCGTTACGAGTCGACACAACTTGACTTAACGAACGGTCGGGTCGACAGAGTGAGACTTAGTATAAAAGTTCTTGAAGTGATTGTGGAGGGGGTGTATAAAATGTCGTCAAGTCGTGTCGAGTCGTTATGAGTCGACACAACTTGACTTAACGAACGGTCGGGTCGACAGAGTGAGACTTAGTATAAAAGTGCTTAAAGTCGTTGTGGTGGGGTGCATAAAATGTCGTCAAGTCGTGTCGAGTCGTTACGAGTCGACACAACTTGACTTAACGAACGGTCGGGTCGACAGAGTGAGACTTAGTATAAAAGTGTTTGAAGTCGTTGTGGTAGGGGTGCATAAAATGTCGTCAAGTCGTGTCGAGTCGTTACGAGTCGACACCACTTGACTTAACGAACAGTCGAGTCGACAGAGTGATACTTAGCATAAAAGTGCTTGAAGTGACTGTCGTGGGGGTGGATAAAATGTCGTCAAGTCGTGTCGAGTCGTTACGAGTCGACACCACTTGACTAAACGAACAGTCGAGTCGACAGAGTGAGACTTAGTATAAAAGTGCTTGAAGTGGCTGTGGTGGGGTGCATAAAATGTCGTCAAGTCGTTACGAGTCGACACCACTTGACTAAATGAACAGTCGAGTCGACAGAGTGAGACTTAGTATAAAAGTGCTTGAAGTGGCTGTGGTGGGGTGCATAAAATGTCGTCAAGTCGTGTCGAGTCGTTACGAGTCGACACCATTTGACTTAACGAACAGTCGAGTCGACAGAGTGAGACTTAGTATAAAAGTGCTTGAAGTGGCTGTGGTGGGGTGCATAAAATGTCGTCAAGTCGTGTCGAGTCGTTACGAGTCGACACCATTTGACTTAACGAACAGTCGAGTCGACAGAGTGAGACTTAGTATAAAAGTGCTTGAAGTGGCTGTGGTAGGGTGCATAAAATGTCGTCAAGTCGTGTCGAGTCGTTACGAGTCGACACCACTCGACTAAATGAACAGTCGAGTCGACAGAGTGAGACTTAGTATAAAAGTGCTTGAAGTGGCTGTGGTGGGGTGCATAAAATGTCGTCAAGTCGTGTAGAGTCGTTACGAGTCGACACCACTTGACTAAACGAACAGTCGAGTCGACAGAGTGAGACTTAGTACAAAAGTGCTTGAAGTGGCTGTGGTGGGGGTGCATAAAATGTCGTCAAGTCGTGTCGAGTCGTTACGAGTCGACACCACTTAACGAACAGTCGAGTCGACAGAGTGAGACTTAGCATAAAAGTGCTTGAAGTGACTGTGGTGGGGTGGATAAAATGTCGTCAAGTCGTGTCGAGTCGTTACGAGTCGACACAACTTGACTTAACGAACGGTCGGGTCGACAGAGTGAGACTTAGTATAAAAGTTCTTGAAGTGATTGTGGAGGGGGTGTATAAAATGTCGTCAAGTCGTGTCGAGTCGTTACGAGTCGACACGACTTGACTTTAGGAACAGTCGAGTCGACAGAGTGATACTTGGAATGAATCTACTTGTAGTGGTTGTGGAGGGGGTTTGTAAGGTGTCGTCAAGTCGTTTCGAGTGGCCACGAGTTGACACTACTCAAGGTTTGGAATAGTCAAGTCTACAAAGTGCGAATTAGTATAAAGTGTTTTCTAAATTTCTCACCGCCTTTCCCGCAAAATACGCGACTGTCATTCAAATGTCCGTGAACGAAACAAAACTGTCTAATCCGTGAAATGGGTAAAAGCGTTTAGATGGGTAATAACTCTTTGAAAGGTGCGCTCTATTTAACCAAAATTTTTCGAGTTTATTGTTCAAAGTACGTGTGATAATTGTTGTGTTTAGTCTATTGTCATACAATCAGTATGTTAAGAAGTGATTATACGGCAAGCAAACCCAAATAGTTTATATTATAACATAGCTATATGCTAGCGCGCGCTGTGATTGGCTAATTTTCTATGAAAAAGAAATGGATGGTTCATAGAGATGGTTCATGCTGACGCCATCGTCGGTGAAATTTCTTGCCAGCGAAAGTTTTTCTCACAACTTTTTTCGAGTAAAACGTAACTTTAGCTGTTACTAATAGCTAGTGTTTTTCAACATTTGAGTTAGGGTTTCTCGATGACTTTGGAGACTTGGAAAATTAATGTGTCTGAAATGGTTGCAGAAACATCAGTGCTACCGGTGAAAACAACACGTGCACGCGCACGTGCACGTGTAGCGAAACGTGCTGTCAGTGAAAACAACACGTGCACGTGCACGTGCAGAACTTGCAATTTGATAAGTGCAGAAAAAGCGACTTTTCAGCGTGAAAAATGTCTTGCTATGTTATAAAAGCAATGGACAATGCCTAGCTAGCGTCCATCCAATTCGGGAT
>JAHPZR010031911.1:0-29897 GCA_019787425.1 Platygyra sinensis | reverse complement strand
GTACCAACATCTTAACCCAAATATGGGTTAAGCCCAGGTGGAGTGATGTTGGAAGTGCTACCATAGCTGGTGTCATTGTAGCTCAAGCCAGAAGCAAGGCTAAAAGGATAGTCAACTCTACTAAATCCACGCTGAGTTGAATTTCGGGTGAAAGTTGTGGTGTTTGCCTTTTCTAGCTCATCTTTTTCTAGGCTGCGAACCTCAAGTTTAAAAGTATATCTGAAATGCACTTCTTGGCTCTCTGAAATGTGGATGGAGCCAATATGCACAGTGTCAATCCAACGTATTTTCCAAATACATGTGCTTTGTTGGTCTCGTGTACCTGGGTGTCACTGGTAGCAGGGTAGGGCGCTTAAAATCGCCACTACTGCTTGCTCAAATAATTCTAGTTTCTTGTTTTCAATGTCTTTCTTTCTTTTCTTGGCTGGCAAAGGACCAGATATCGTGTCAATAGTGTCCTCTGTGTCATCGCAAATCTGTTGGTGAACTGAAGATGAGTGTACCTGAACCGGATGGTTTCTCTTGGACTTTTCCGTGTTCTTGCCTATAGACCTTGAGCAGGCCCTTACACTTTCTCTGAAGGCCTTATGTGGCCAGCTAGTAGACTTGATTCTGAAATAAAGTTTATCATCATTATCATCATCATCTGAATGTCCTTTTTGGTATACTTATCCTCCTGGCCCCAGTTGTTTGAAAGGTGGATAACTCTATCCACCGAATAAATCACTATCCAGTGGATAGCGATTTAGCCGGAGGGTAGCAATTTATCCAGTGGATAGCGTTATCCAGCCTTTGAACAACTGGGGCCAGATCTTTAACAAGACAATCCAAGAGTGAGTCTTTGTTGCTGTTTGTGTGATACTCAGGGATATTGCAGTTCCATAGGCACTCGTTCTGGTAAAAAGAAATTAGGGTCTCTTCAACAAACAAATAAAATAGGTTACATAATGTCATTGCATTACTTTTCCAGTTGTCACTTTTGGGGTAGACTATTAGAAGTTGTGGGAGGGGATTCCTGCATGTTCTTGGTAGCTCCCTCTCAAAAAATAGCAATCCTACAAAAATATATTGCCACCCCTCCCCCTAATTCTAATGGTGTACCCCTTATGTTCGAAACTCGATCATTACTTGAGTTGCACACTAGATCGGCCGCAAACAGTGCTAGACTACCCTCGGATGCTTAGACAAGACAAGACAAGCTTAGCTTTCTATGAACCCAGAAATACACTAAATAATATTTGGAACTCAAAACTGCGCAGTATTGTAGGTGTGCCTATATGTAGTTCGCTGTATGAGTGGAGTTGCATTTGCTCTCACAAAATCGAACCATGGGCATCTGTAGTCTTATGCTAGTACATTTGTTGAAATTACATGTATATTGTTCGTTTATTCAATCCAAATAACTGAATGGGTTACCTGTTTCCTCCGCCATCCAAGCCAGATTATCCTCGTCCAAATGTTGAAGTGATGCTCTTAAAAAGTTCCGGTCTTCCCAGAAAGGCCACTTTATTTCAATATCCCCTTCCTCCTCCTGCTTTTTCAAGTATCGCAACACTGAGCTCCTCAAACTGTGTCATTTCGCCTTCAAGTCCTGTGCAGACTTCGAGCAATAAGTGGCACTATGGCTTTCTTTGTCTTTGTTTTGTTTCCATTTTCTTTCAATCGCTTGTCCCATAATATAGGATTATCCATCTCTTTTCATTCAGTTGTGTGTTTATCGTAAGTACATAAGCATGAAATTATTGTTTTGCCATTTCTTTGCTGTCTGTGATTGGTTAAATCTGTAGTAAAGTTGCAGACGCACGATCCCGAGCTGTTCACACTATAAAAATTGTCCTTTTTGCAACATTCATTGCTGCAACATGCCCCATGAAGTTCAACCAAATGAAACTTTGGCAGGACATGTTGCAGTGACAACATAGGTGTGAAATCGTGTGGCACGAAAAACTCGGACAACGCGACACCTTGCGGGTACGTGTGGCTGGACACACAATAACTGCAGTTGCTCCATATAAAAGTGCCTGCTACATTTCCACTGGTATGTATAAAACAGGATTTGACTGCGGCTTCATGTCCCCGGGACATGTAATGGCTGTAGTTGCAAATGTATGTACGCAATTTGATGTTGTCCCTGCTGTGCACCTCCGATACAGGCGCATGCTACAGCCCTCCTTATGTGAACGAAACAGGAATTTACCGCTGCTACAAGTCCCTGGGACGTTTTCCCGCTGCTGTGCTTATTGTCTGTGTTAGTTGTGATTTCGTACCCACTGCATGTCCCCGGTACACGTGCATGTAAAATGCCCTGTAGTGTGTGAGGAAAATGGATACATGTCCCAGGGATATGTTTATGGTGCAGTTTGTTCTGTGTGTACATGTTTTGATTTGGTAGGTGCTTCGTGTCCCAGCTATAGGTTCCTGCTCTATGCCATGTTTTGTGTATGGAATATGACTTTAAAACCGCCGCATGTTCCAGAGTCATGGAGCTGCAAAATGACCCCTAGTGTGCGTGCACTTTAAGACGTGATAATTCTTTTTCATTCTTTCATTTTCTTTCAGAGATTTTCATCTACTAATGTTTCTTTTTTTCTGACATTCAGATTCATGAAGTTGTCATTTTAAATCCCAAATTCCAACAATACTTTGATTGCAGCTTTAACCCAGGAGTAGTTCATATAAATCTAGGTCTTTAAGTAGAGTTGTGTCAACTAGAAAAGCAGTTTCTGTATTTTAAACTTTGATTCTGATGCTGGAAAGCCGTTTTAGGCATTTTCCATTACATGTATGCATGTATGGCGTGGGATAATATATTTTTAATTGCTTCAAGAACTAAAGAAACCATTACAGTGCCCTGAGTAGAAGCCAGTGAATTGCTTATGCTCTTATGCTACTTTTGTATCCTGAAGGATATTAGAAGCGAAATAAAAGGCAAATACAAAACATGTGTAGTCCACAGCTGACATTAACTCAACCGTTTATTCAGGTATTGCATCATCTTACATCATGTGACCTACAAATACTACATTTCCTCCTTCCTATACAGTTTTTCTAAACCATAAACACAATTTGTTAACATAAGCTAAAAACTTAATCTGTTTGGAGGCTTGATCACTTGCCCTGATCGAGTGACTAGGTTCAATGGGCCTGGTAATAGCTGTATCAGGACTCTTACACCCAGAATCGTCACTTCTTTCTAATTTGATATCATTTTCAACAGTTGGTACAGCAATAACATCAGATTTGGAGATAGCTCATTGTTGTCTTTAGATGGAATTTGTGAATTTGCGCCGGGACTGAAGGATGCCCCCTGGAAATCAAGATGGATTCTTTTTTAACACATCTGGTGCAACCTTTTCTACATGGGAACCCAGGCCTTTTGGATCATCTGGGTATCAAGTGGGTTTAGCATGTACAAAACGACAATCATTACCCAGGACACGTACAAGGTATGTTTCAGGACCCTTTACCGCCACAATAGTGCCTGCCATCCACTTCTCCTTCCCTCCTCGAGTGTTACTTTACCCTAACTGGTTTGATATACACACTATATGAGGGGGGTTTCTGTGACACATTTTCATGCGGCTCGCTTCACTCACTGTGTGAAAATGTGTCACAGAATGCCTCCTCATATATGTGTGTATCTTTGAAGCAGCTAGAATTATTTTTTGTCACAAAATTATTTTTCTATTGAAGAAATGTGCGCGTCACTATATAAACAATGGCTGCTGTTGCACTTTTCGAGAGATGTTCTTGAAATGTTTTTACAGCTTGATTCCAAATGAAGACAACTGGCACGTAAAGACTTCAACCGAGAACGCATCTGGAAGCTGATCATTTGCACATAAAAAAAAAGTTCGGCTTACGCTGTGAGCCATTAATAATGCAACGTTTTTTAGCTTACGTGTAAGCCATTAAAATGCACAAACATTTCTTTTTACAGCGAAAGAACGATTTTGATTACGGCGAATTACTTGTTCATTTTGACAGAAAAAGCTTGTCTTAGCGAACAACTTGCAGTCTTTTTTACAGAATGAAATCGAGAAAGTCCTTTTTTTTGTCGTTCTTCAGAGCCGCAGTTCGCGCTGTGTACTCTTCTGAAGCAAATAGCAATGAATTGTATTTTGCTTGTGACACATTGAGCCCATCACAATGACAGCGAACTTTCAAGAAATTCAGAAAACACGAGATGACATTATTTACACGTGAGTCAGCACTCAACCACTTCACGTGTTATATCGCGCACGTGTCCTCTGCCACTCGGGCGTGAAAATATTCATAGACAAGAAACGTGACCAAGTGAAAACAAACAATCATGTTTTCATTATATGAAAATACCGTGAATTTTCAAATGTTAATTCAAACCGGCAGTGATGGCATTTATTTTTTTCGATAATCTGCTTCTATCTTGCCGCGAAAGGTCTTCATTTGATCTTTTCTACATCTGGTCGAGATGACTGGCAAAGTCAGCTTAGCCCTAACAGCGTCTTTCAGGCACGTTGTACTGTGAATATTCAGTCATAATCATCTGAAACTTGATGTCAGATATTTGGTTTGTCTGAAAGAGCCTTTTGAAAGCACCCCCGATCAACAGGTGTCCTCGTTTTGGCAATGGCAAGAGTGACGATTCTTTTGATGTTTCTTTTATCTTGGGGTCAAGCTTTTTGCTGGCGATTATCAGCCCAGAAGAAGCCAAAGCGAATCCGCCGTCGACACCACCGCCAAGCGGTATTGTAGCCGGCAGACCGACAACAGAAAGAGCAGATCCGAAACTAGTGCTCAAGAAAATGGCAGAAAGAACGCTGGAGCTTGCTGCGCTCAAGTTTACCAACCTTCTTGGCAACCTTCTTTGTTTTGAGAGCGGCTGAAATTTTCATGACCTTTTGAAACCTGAAATTGGAAGTGTTGGATATAGATGTGAGTCTTCGGTGAGGCACAGACGGCAGAATCACAGACATCCTATAAAAAGAATTAATTTATTTCCTATTCGAATTCAATTGGCATGCCCTTGAAATCAAACAACTCGCCATCTTGATCTTTAATGCTCAAAGTGATACTATTTACATGTGATCTGTCGAAGCAGTCACGATATGGCTGCTGTGGAGAAGAATCATATCTGACTTTTTCATAAGGCTTGCCTCTTACTCGAATTTAGCTAAGAGATCTGACCTTTTTTGCCGTTTAAATAGATTATTTCCATCACATCTGTGACCTTCTTTGGGAAAACGGACACTAACGCTTTTCCGTTTATACGACAAAACCGTTTACAATCCGTTTATATCCGTTTAAAACGGCTCATGCAAGCGTTTAAACGGTTTGCTTATCCGTTTAAAAAAAATTGTATCCGTTTAACGCTTTAGCGAAAACGTTTAAACGGTTTGCTCATCCGTTTAAAAAAAATTTGCATCCGTTTAATGCTTTAGCGAAAACGTTTAAACCGGTTTGCTCGTCCGTTTAACGCTTTAGGGAAAACGTTTAAATGGTTTGCTTATCCGTTTAAACCCATTGACTCCTGCATCCAACTGTCGGCAACCACAGATTTCCTGCAGGCAGGCTCATTGTTCAAAGGCTGGATAAACGCTATCCAGCGATAGCGTGGTTTGTTTTGTCAATACTTATCCACTAGATAGCGATTTATGCTGCGTGACAAACGAGAAAATTGAATATGCAAAAACGAGTTAATTTTTACTTCAGAGGACAAAACGAAACCGAATACAACAGAATGCTCATTCTTTTACTATAACGGATAATATTTAAGAAAACACCAGACAATAAGGCGAAAAACACAGGTAAAAACAATTCAAAAAGAAGAAATCGGAAAATGCTTTCGCCGCCGAGAAAATATAATTATTTGAGGGAAGCGAATACACTAAACAAACAAACGACGGGGTCGCCGTAAATTAAATATGCAGAAATCCGGCGTGCCAAAACTCTGTTCACTTTTAAAACCTAAAATTCCAAAATGAAGGCAAGCAAATGAAAGAAACGTGACAGGAAGTTTAATAACAATAAAGTTTCATTCAAGATGATGCAAAAAAACTTATCTAAAAGCACAAAAATGTTCAAAGTTTCACAGACGTGATTTGCTACATGACCACATGTTTCGAATTAATTATTCACACAAAAGCGAAAGCGTGAGGTTTTCCCTCAAGTTTTGCAGTTATTTTATCGGCCGTGGCTTTGCCTATCGTGCTAAAAGCTGAATTCAACTTCGAACTAATACTGCTGTACATTACCATTTTTGTTTTCTAAAGTCCAGGCAGCTACTTTAAATCCGTGATCTGTATTCAAAATTCACTTGAAAGTGCACCGATCGTCTTGTTTTCGCCGCGGCTGAAGGAAAGAAAATTATTCACCAGAAAGGTTTGAGGGCTCCATGTCACCTTGATCTTCCATTTTGAGGCCACCTAAACATCTATTTATGTTTTTTCCTTCCATTTTAAGTGCCAAAGAAGTAATTTGTCCGTTTTAGGAATGAAAACAAGACCCTGGAAGTTTGTAACTTCAAAACAAAAACGGCTATAAAACAAAGGATAAGGTAGAGAGTTACGGTTGCGTCTGTTGTACGCATGTATTGAAAATTAATTTTCTTGTCAATGACGTTACCTATAATTTTCTTCCAGAGGTTACTTGAAGCATTTCTTGCACTAGCCAGTCCAGGTTGAGATATTGGCAGCGAAAAGAGAATCAACTTTAATAATGTTGACTCGAAAGCGGCAATAGTTCTGATAGTTTACCCAGAAATAAAATGGACAACGCAGTACTTTTTCGTTCATGGAATGTATCCCAGATATAATTTACCAAGTTTTTATGCTCCATGTTTACACTCAAAGATATCTGTTAACATTACGCATTAAAAGACTGCTAGTTTTCCTGAAACGATCTCGCCGACTCGACAGTTTAACGCTTTGAGACTTATCCGTTTGTGGAGGCTTTGTTAACCGTTTAATGATTTAAGCTATCCGTTTTTGGACTTTGGTCAACCGTTTAACGTTTCAAGCTAACCGTTTTTTGGGGGGCTGTCACCGTTTAACGCTTTGAGCTATCCGTTTTTGGACTTGGTCAACCGATTCAAATTTTTTCTCTCCGTTTAAAACGGTTATTGGAAACCGTTTAAACGCTTGAGTTAGCCGTTTAGTATTCGTTTACAAACGTTTTTCTTGACCGTTTAACGGAAAAGCGTTAGTGTCCATTTTCCCAAAGAAGGTGAATGAAGTACGCCGTGTGGTGTTGTTATTATGCGTTTTATGAATATTACGAATTTGTTTACATCGCAGCCAATGTTAAGCAATTGGCTAGATTAAGATCAAAGTTAATTGGTTTTCGCCCATGATTTGTTGATCACAAGCTGGCCAAGTGCGAATAAGTAACTGCGCTTATTTCATATATAGTTCTTTAAAATTTTCTACCATTGTATTTGCTAAGGCTTTCGAGAGTGTAATGCCCGAGGAGGATTTTTAAATTTTTCAATAAATTGTCAGATTCAACAAGCAAGACTGTGCTTTCATTTTTAAGCGTATCCCAAGAGTTGTACAAACTGCAAGACAGCAGTTTCATGAAATGTACTTTGGGTATCTGCTCGTCAAAGTAGAAGGTTTGCGCCGTTACTTTGTGCGACAAGAGTAAGCACAACCATTTTAAATATAATATATATACATTTAAAATGGATCGGATCGCAAAATATATGCAAACTCTAGAGGCAAAAAAGAAATCAAGCGCGGCTAAGGACAAAAGGCTGGACACAGTTCATTAACCAGTTTCCTAATGTGGATGTGACAAAATTCGTTTTTGCAGGTTAGCATCGATGATAAAAACAACTTTAGCGTGGAAGTATTTTAAAGCAGGCCCTGACTTTCTGCAGAGAGTGTTTGGCTCAGACAGAAAATATTGGAGCCAGCAGATGAAGACCGCACTCGGTCTAGACGGCGTGTCAGGCTTCCCCTATCAACTGTTGCCGTTGAAAAACAAACCAGCATTACCAATTCCTGCGATTGATTCCACAGAAGCGGCACCAAGCATCGCAGAAATTTGCAACATAGGGAACAAAATATATGCCATGCCAGACGAATTTTTTATCATAAAATCTTGCGACTTATTCAAACAACCAGGCTCAAGCACACAACATCAGCCGAAGCAAAACCTGGCTAAGAAGTCCAAACATGAAATATTGGACGCAACAGCTGAACTTTGCGGTGTTTTGCGCCACAGAGGGGTGTGGTATTTCTCGCGAAATTTTTGGCAGCGGAGTCTCTCTTACACCACAGCATTCTACCAGTTTCACGTGTATTTTACGGTTAGGCGAATTTTGTACCAGCTAGGTGGCATACAGAGCATAAGCACTTTGCCGGGAGACCCCACATTTAACCAATTCAGCAACCATTATGACGTGGCCTCTTACAAAAGGATATGCGCCGAGTTTGGGGTTGATCCATCGAGCAATTTCCGCTTTACACACGGCAAAAACAACGGTCTTGGAAACGTTTACATCTATGTCCAAGGAGCGGAAAAAACAAATTTTGAATATCCAATGGTATAATAAATTCAGTGATGAAGGCTGCAAGAGATAAAAGGAAATTTGATTTATTACATTGAGCCAGATGTTTCCACTCCGTATGACTGGTTCGCTCCCAAAACAGCAGCGGGGCCCACGCAACCAGGGCTTTCATGCATGAACCAGTTAATCAACTCATTTGTTTACTGCATCTTAGGCACGCAGGTAAATGTGAGGAGCAGCATCCTTGAAGTAGGCGGGAGAGCAAAAGAGGCACAGACAGAGTTTTTGACGCTGATGGAAGACGCAATCAGACAGCCCGACTTAGTGCAAAGCGGGCAAAGATACCAGCTCACAGTGGATCAAGCAAAGGTAAGGCTAAATCTTGCCGTGTGCCCGGGGGCGTGGCTGATGCCAGCTAGAATGATAATCAACACAGAAAGTGTGATTGGTACAACAACAAGCTAAAGCAGGCGGCCGCAGGAATGAAGCTAGGAGTTAACGGCATAAATCTTGGCACAAAAAACTAGTCTTGGTATTGATGGAAGGTGGGCCATCAAAAATCAATCCCCCCAATAGCCACCCTTCAAACCCGATTCACAAAGCAGCCATGGCTGCACAAAACCCAAAGCCAGACAATGCTAAAAAGCCTGATTTACAGTAAAAAAACCAACTGCCTTCAGAGGAAACCTTTTCAGAAAAAACGCCGCAGCATGAAATAAACAAAACAGCGGTGATTGTTGGTGTAGTTGGAGTTATGGCTCTGATATTCATGGCAATGCGTTAACGCCGCCTTAATTTTCCAACAAGAAAAGCAACTGCCGCCAAAATCAAGAGCCAGGTATGCTTGGCTAGAAAGCCAATGGCTTGGCCCGCAGCTTTGAAAAGGAAGCTCACGATTGAGCTGATCAGTTCGGGCAGTGCAGCAGCAGCTTTTGCACCAATAGTTTTGAGACCGTTTGCCAATTGTTTGCCCATGGTTTTCAAAGCGTTAGTGATTGTTCCAACAACAGCCCCAATTGTAATGCCAGCGGCAAGAAAAATCAACACTACCATCACGCCATATTTTTTGAAAATTTCTTTTATTTTTTCTCAAAGAGACATGTTTTCTTCAAGCTGGGCTATTATCTGTCCGATCTCTTTTCTACGAATTGCCACCCTTTCTTCAGCATTTGTTTTCTCGTCAGGGTCAGCATCTTCATCGTTGATGATATTCATGTCTTCTTTATTTGCTTTTTCTAGTTCTTCTTTGCGTTGTTGTAGTTTTTCTATTTCTTTTTTCTGAAGAGAACGTTTCACGCCAAGTTTTTTTTGAAACATTTTTTCTTCAGCAACTATCATTTGATAACTTTGGTCAAGCTGTGTAAGTTTTTTTATTGCCTCTTGTCTTTCTTTGTCAGTTGCATCGGGGTCTAATGATTTGTCTAATTCTATTTGTTTTCTCCAGTCTAAAGCTTCTTTTCGCTTTTTTATTGCTTTGAGAGTTTCACTCGTATTGTCTATTTCTTGATTTATTAAATCTTCTTCTTGCAAATATTCCATGATTTCGACATTTTCTTCTGAATTTTGTTCATCTCTTTCTGGTTTATAGTTATCGAAATATTTTTTACAAGCTTTTATGTGCTCGGCTTCAAGAGTTCTTAATTTTCCTTTTAATTTGTCAATATCTCTTTGTGCGCCATCTGAATTTTCGAGAGATTCAATATTTTCTTGTACCTTACTTATTTCTTTTCTTTTTTCGTCCATTTCTTTTTTCCATTTTTCCATTTGTGAAGCCCCATATTGCTTCTCTTTTATTTCTTTTTGTTTTTTGTATGTAATTTGTCGCAGTCTTTCATATTTTGACTGGCCGAGAGCGGTTTTTATTTCTTTCAGGAGGCTTTTATTTATCTGCTCTATGCCCGTTTCTTTTTCTGTTGTTATCAAGTTGTACAGTTTCTTGCCAGCACCAAACATTTTAACTTGAAGCCGGCCTTTTGAGTTGTATGAAACCTCAAGCTCGCTTGAGCTCATGTTTGGAAATAAGTCTTTTGCAGCAACCCATGCTTGCTCACTCAATGTTGGCGCACCGAAACTTAAGTCTCAACGTAAGACGTGGCCGGCAGCCCATATTTTTTGTGTTGCATTGTCTGCATTTCTATTTCTTGGCTGGGTGCAGCTGGTGTGGATGACTCAGTTGGAATGAAGGGAGTTGTTTCGTCTCCATAATCATCATCGTCATCCCAGTCTGGTTCATAAGTTGGGTTTTCATAGGACCTGTCGCCGCCTTCTGCCATTGCAATATATCTTTCAAAACAAACTTCTCAATTAAAAATATATTTCTTCTTTTCAAATACAATGTCGGGAATAACACAAATGGACGGTAGCCGCCCAGAAAATTATGTCTCAAAGGACGGAGAGGTGTCATACAGTACCGCCTGAAACTATGTGGACATCGTCTGTGTGATTCACGAGGTGGACGTGCGTGTATTGCAAGAGGTTTGCCTGCGCGGTGAACGAACGAAGCACGAGACGAAACCAAGATGAAAATGAGACGAAAACGAGGGCAAATGACCGCAAATTCGTGCCCTAAATTGCCTTTGTTTTGTGTTATTGTGGTGTTCTATTGTTTGGTATCACTTATGAGGTCAAGCGGAAATCACAAAATTCGAACGGGTGGCGGTAAGCACAATAAAAACATGTGGCAGCTTCCAAGTTAAATGATCGTGAAATCAGAAATACTGTGGTTTGAGCCTGATTTCGTTTCTAAATATTTCCATAAAACGTGAATGAATGAAACTCGAATTTGAGATGATCACAAGATAAAGTAAAATGTAAAATTTAAGTGACTGAAATCAATTAAAATGGTATTTTTTCTCGACCGTGTGTACCAACAGCACGGCGGCAGTGCGAGACAAAAACAAAGGAGACTGAGGTCGCCTACTCGAATTACAGACAATTCCAACAGATTCTTTGCGGTGGATTCTTTTCGGAAAACGTTGTTGCTATTTTATAATTCAAGCTGGTAACTCATTGTTAAAATAGAGAACGGTTTATTTTGTTAAAAATAATATAAAAACTCACCTTAAAAGGCTAAGAATCAAAGAAATTTGAAGCTTTGTGACATGACAATGCCGGCATTATCACCAGATCAGATAAGAGATACGCTCAACTCACGATCACGTAATTCTACAAGAGGTTGTAAGGGTTTTTATTTCATCGAATTTTGATTGGATATATGAGAAGTGTACTAGTTTAATTAGTCTATCCAACGTAACTTTCATTGCCTTCGCAAAAATTTTGCTATGATTTTGTAAAATTATAATATTCCCAACCGCACGGCCTAGTGTAAACAACATCGGAGTAGCAAACAACTTTGTACGTTCTACGTTCTATAGTCCGAGTCTAAATAAAATATTACTCCACAGCAGTATTTTATTTGTTTTACGTTAGCTCGATCGATGATCCTCAAAGAGTTGAACATTTTTTTGAGCATGTGAGAATGCGCAACTCATGTTTTTCTGATTTGTTAATATGTAATCAAACGGACCGCCTGGTAACAAAAGCTGTCACTTCTTATCATTTAACCAGTTGACAGTTTTTGCATTCCAGCGAGCGTAACGGTGCGTTTCTCAACAGTGTTTAAAATGGTGGGAACTTCAGATTTTGTGAAAGTAAGAGCTTTGTCCTTACTGAAAAGAGGAAAAACAATTGCAGGAACTGTCAGAGAACTTAAAGAGGTTGATGGTGTTAGTATAAACCGAAAAACCGTGGCAAAGCTTTTGAGACATTTGAAGACAAAGACATCGATCGCCGACAAAGCTCGCTCTGGCCGCCCGAGCAAACTTTCTCGAGAGCACCTCGATTTTATCGATCAAAAACTGGAAGAAAACGATGAACTGACCACTCCAGGTACTGTATATTTGATTTATGATGTGTTTTGACAGATAAGCTTATGTCGGAGGATGAGGTATTATATGCCATTAGTTAAGCGGAAATGTACACTGTAATGAGTGTGTTGTGTGTTTTTGATCTTTGGTTGTCGTTTCCCCGTAGGGCTGAGACGACTCTTACTCGCGGAATGTGGGATTCAGCTGTCCGTTTCCACTATGAAGGCAGCCCGGAAGAGATTGGGATGGAAGAAAACTGGCCCAAAGTATTGCCAAGTCATACGAGAGGCGAATCGTATCGCCCAGTTGGCTTTCTGTGAAAGGTGCGTGGAGATCGGCAACACCTTTGACGATGTCATCTTCACTGATGAGTCCAGTGTATGGATTGAGCGTCACGGAAGGCTTTGCTTTCGGAAAGAAGGTATGCCAGCAAAACTGAAGCCTAAAGTGAAGCATCCTTACAAGGTGCATGTGTGGGCCGGTATATCAAAGCGCGGTGCAACATCGATCTTGATCTTCACTGGAATCATGAGGGCTGAGTTTTATGTCGACAGCATCCTTCGCGACACGCTCCTGCCGTTCTTTCGACAGACTTTTCCGGACGGATATCATTTTCAACAGGACAATGATCCCAAACACAAAAGTAAGAAGTCTAACAAATGGATTGGTTTAAAGTTTTCGCACTTGATGTCATTTAGGAACTTGTCATTTTTTTCCACGCAAGCTTCGTTTTGTTGATATCCATTACCTAAGTCATAAACTCTCCATTTATCTCTTGACAATGTATTAGTCACAAAGTCTAATTATTCAATTTCGTGTTCTAGGTCGTCTGGCAATGGCATTCATCAGGGACAATAATATAAATTATTGGCCCACACTGGCTGAAAGCCCCGATTTGAACCCCATTGAAATGTTATGGAACGAATTAAAGTTCTTCCTGTCAACTGTCGTCAAGCCGCGCAACAAAGATGAGCTGGTTGACAGAATTCGCATGTTCTGGTCCACGAGAGTAACTCCAGAGAAGTGTCAGCATTACATCAGCCACTTAAAGAAAGTTCTTCCAGAGGTGATCAGGCGAGAGGGAAGAGCATCAGGGCACTTATCCAGAATGCAGTTCTCAAAAAAACCAAACGGCTCTTTTAGGAACCACCAAATAAAACAAAAGTCATGACCACACGAAACCAAATAATTTCCTTCATAGATTCTCCTTTATAAACCCCCTTTGACAAGTCCCTGGGTTCCAAGATGACCCTCCCCTTAGCAAGTCCTTGGGTGCTAATAATCATTAGACTAGCCACTTTCTGCAAATTGTAATTCTTTGTAAAAATATACGAAGGTTTGAAATGAAATCTGAGAAAAAAGAATTGACAGGATGAATATGACTGATAGAGGAAATCCTTTTTGTTATGAGCAAAACAGGTATTGTGCAAATTATGCAATGTGTTTTTAAGTGCTGTTTTCTTAAGGATAACTTATTGTCACCTGAAACCCAGGAGGGTTGAAACCTGTAACTTGCATACTCAGTAGTTCTTGCGCCGCAAGAACATGCAAGCGGCAAAAAGAAGTTAAATTGCGCTTTTCGGCAAGAAGTTCAAAATCCTATCCGCAAGAAGACGCAAGAAGTTACGACTCCTGCCGCAAACCGCAAATAACCGCAAGAAGTTTACAGTAGTTGGCTTAACCAGCAATAGATACATGTAGATTTAGAACCATGTTTATGGCAAACGCGAACAGCAAAATGTAATTCTGATTTCACTCCTTTTTCTTATAAGAGAAAGAAAAAAAAACAATTGACTTTACTGCGAAAATGGCTCAAAGGCAGAAGACAAACGTTCGATTATATGCCGTTTGACGTTCGCGTAAACATGGGTCTAAATCTCTCTGTTTTGCCAAATTGTCTGCTATGTTTGGGATCGGCAGACATGTATGTAAAGTTGCATGAGCGTATAGTTTATCGACTGCGTAGGAGACGTTTACTGATAAGTTTATTTTCAAGAAACTTTGATAAACAATTCTTTCGGCAGAGAAAGAGTATTTTACCATTTGAATGAACGAGTTGTGTCAAGTAGAACCGGAGATATAATTTTTTCGACAAGGTCTTCAGAACAAACATTTCGCCGACACGTGCTGAAACAGAACTTTTCCTTGAAGTAAAAAAAATAACTAAACATGAGCAGCATGCCATAGAAACTTTGATAAATAATTATTTGGTTTAAGAAAGAGCATTTTATCGTTTGAATGAACGATTTGTGTCAAAGATAGCCGGAGAAATAATTTCTACCGCAAGGTCTTCGGAACGCTTGAGAAATAAACACCTCGAAAGTGACGTGACTTGCCGACGCATGCAAAACAGAACTTTTCCCTGAAGTAAAAAGTAACTAAACGCGAGCAGTGCACCATAGAAACTTTGGTAAACAATGAGTTGGTTAAAGAAAAAGCATTTTACTGTTTGAATAAACGATTTGTGTCAAATTTAACTGGAGATATAATTTTTTCAACAAGGTCTTTGGAACGCTTTAGAAATAAACATCTCACAAGCGACTTGCTGACGCGTGCAAAACAGAACTTTTCCTTGAAGAAAAAATAACTAAACGTGAGTGGCGCACCATAGAAACTTCGATAAACCATTTTTTCGTCAAGCAAAGAGCATTTTACCGTTTGAATGAATGATCTGGGTCAAATATAACCGGAGAACCGAACACTAAATTCAGACAATAAACCGGCAATGACTTGCCGACACATGCCGAAACACAGATCTTGCCTTGTAAAAACATATTAAAGTTTACATGCTAAAATAGGGACTTCAAGCAACTATTACAATTTTTCTTCCCATTTTTGGTAGCTTAAAGATCAAGCAAGTGTCAAAGACATGGTAGTTTGTCGGTGAATTTTCGAAGTGATCGAAGACTCGAAATATGATAGCTTTCATTCATCGGCATGACGTTTTAACAATATGCAAATTTTTGCGGTTCGCGTTCCCATAAAACTAATATGCTTCATGCAAAGAAACTCATATATCATCTCTGAAATAGCTGTTATCAATTCAAACAGAGTTCATCACCAACTTATTTGAAGACCATTGACATCACAAGAACACAGAAGATTTCGATATTTACTTGGTATTAATTGAATTACTTCAAAGCCAAATGTTTTCAATGCTGATTTCACAGTGAATGCTCGAGCGTGATGCTTCATGCAGATCATCTGATGTAGTTACAGGCTGAAAAAAGTTAAACTTGGCTCAGTTCTTCTTTTCTATCTAAGCTAGGTACTTTGGAGATTTTAATTTAAAAAATAAAATAGTCCATGTACGGAGTCTTAAATTTCAAAATAAAATTAAATTGCTGAGCGTGAGCGACGTGTTTTAAATTCCCATTCGAGCAAACATAACTTACTTACATAATTTCAATTCGATTCGGCACATGTAAAATGCGGCATTTAAATCAGCTACCGAACTTCAGTCGAATATTCGACTGATTCGCATCAAATTGAAATATGTCGCATTTAATTGATTTAGACATCACATTTTACATGCATTTAACTTGGCAATTCGATTCGGCGCATGTAAAATGCGACGTTTAAACCAGGCCTTGGCCTTCTTTACCTTGAGTACAAATGTCAAGAAGGCATGTAGCACAGACCACTACATAATTATTTCTTTAAAAATACCCACTTGTTTGTGTGGGCATCTGGATTTAGTTCTAAAAACATTAATTTTTCTTTATGGTATATTTAAACAGTAAGGCCAATAAGCATTTTAAAATTATTTAACACAACCATCTTCTTCACTTAACCTGTTCTCTCACTATCCAGGCTTCCAGACATTTAGATAATCCTACAACTCAACCATTCCCAGGTGTTTGAAAAAACGTTTAAAGGAGAACAGTACCAGTATTTGCTAAAAGCTGAGAATAATTTTTTTTTTGAGTAGGCAGGGTGAATTAACCAAAGTGGGAAAATTTTCCAAATACCATTCATTTGTAATTAGTTCAGGGATAAAAAAGAATAGCAGACTGAGATGGACCTGTCAACAACAAATATGTATTTACAAACAAAACCTTATTAATCTGCTAAATACATTATTGCATGTAAGTAAAAATTGTTTTGGAGTGAAGAAAACTGTTATTTATTACATATTTTAACTTAACTGGTAGTACAAAATCTATAAGAAAGTTCTGCCAATTTCTATTCAGCTGTTATCTTTCTTTTTGTTACTCAATGTAATCAATTGAAAAATATTTTTTTCTTTAAAATTCCCAAGTGTGGAAAGCAAAATAAATAGGTTGCTATGTACAAACCGCATTCTGTTAAAAGAAACTTTGAAGAGTGCTTTGAATGCTTTTAGTAAAGCAAGTTCTGATGTCAGGTACATATATCACTAACTGCTGCAAGGAAATGCCTTACGCAGGTATGAGTCTATTGCCTTACGGCATTTCCGGCCACACTAACTCCCTCTCTGATGGTGGAGTGGGATAAAATTCGTAAACAAAGTTCTTTATCTTTGTGATTCGCTCTGGGTCGAGCTGTTCTTTTCCACGCATACCTGACACATTTTTTCCTTTGAGTTCAGGACATGTAAAAAATGCCCTTAATAAATGCACTGCAAAGTTCATGCTGGAAGATGACTGAGCTTTAATGGTAACTAATGACTGCGGTCTAAGCGGATCATCAGAGCTGACTTCCTCTTCTTCCAAGTTGAAATTATTGTTGTCTTCTGTGGAGGGTGGGAGAAACTGATGATGGAGATCCCTCACTGTAGAACTGTAGTTGTGCGGCATTGGTGATGGCTTAGAGATCTCCAGTAACTCTGTCAAGTGATCTACTTTTCTCTCAAGCCTTTGTAGCATGTTGTAAATAGGTTCTCCATTTTGTGGAGACGTCATTTGAGTACGCCGTAAAGGGCTGCGTCCATTCCTTGTGCGGTTTGCGGTTGTGGTTGTGAGGGTCTTTGCCAATACACTTCTGGCGAGGGTAATGATGGCAAGGGACTGGGCCAATCCATTTCTCCAGAGTTTAGTTGCTGCAAGGGACTGCGCCAATCCATTTCACTGGCTGGAGATGGCTGTAGGGGAGTTTGCCAACCTGTTCCATAGGAGAGTGATGGTGAAGGTGTTGCCCTTGACTGCCACGACCACTGGGAAGGACCTGAACTGGGTGTAAATGGGACGGGAGACGAAGAGGACCAATCAGAGTAAAGGGTGGTGTTGGTGTAGTTCAGACGCCTTGGTATAGCTGCTGCTGGACTGCACCTCGGTGTATGGGGGTATGAAGGGATAGAGTGTGCTGGTGAAGAACAATGGGCAGAAGAGGGAGAAGCCTGATGAAGCTGAGGGTGAAACACTGCTGGATCCTCTGATGGTGTTTCTGATGGTGATTGGAGAACTGGTGCCAGTGATGGAGCTGGAACAACTCGGGTCACAACAGTTGCCTACAAAAAGTGAAATTGTTAGAAACTTGGCAGAAATGAAAGAGATGAATAAATACACCTACCTTTTAGTAGACGGAGAGTTAACTGAATGATTGATTATGGTGAAGATACAATTGTATATGTAGAACTTAGTTAATGTGGACACCAAAGTCTTGATTGATACATATACTTGGCAGATAACCTAAGTAACACTTGTCTGTTGTAAGTTTTAATAAGCTGGGTAATGCAAAACATTTTTGTTATCATAAGGAATAAAAAAGCCAAATTACTAGTTATACAAAATCTATGAAAACATTTATAAACCATGTTCACAAAACCGCTTTAAAACACATTTCAGCTTATGTGTGAGTGAGGTATTAGATTTCTGTAATTTATCAACATGTATGTGAAATGATGAAAACACTGCACCTGTTCTTTCTCCTTTAGTTTCTTTCCCTTAGCCATGGGCTCTTGATGTTTGTTGCCAACATTTGCCTTTTTATTCCTCTTGTTCTTGTTAGCAGGCTCAGGTTGATTTGATTCAGAGGTCTTTTTCTTTTTCTTCTTTTTCTGCTGTTGAAAAGAAATAAGGAATTTTATGATAACTGCAGCAATTCCAGCGCGCTCATTGGCTGATTTGTATTGTCAATAAGCGGACAGACACATGAATTTAGAATTTATGCGACACGTCAAAGAACGGGCGCGGACAATTGACAATTTGTTATTGTAAAAAACAAATTGATGTCAGTTTTTAATGCGTCTGTCCTGTTATTGACAATAAATTTCGTCATAACATTGTCAAAGTAGTCTGCGGATGCACTCAGCTATTGCCTCGTGGATCCACAGCTACTTTGACAATGTTATGATGAAATTCATGATCAATAACAGGACAGATGCATGAAAAACTGACGTCAATTTGTTGACTTTAAGATATTTTGGTCCCAATAAAGTCCAAGTGAAGATCTGTTTAAAAACGGTGGATACAAAACAGAAATTATATCTTACAAGCATTATGTTTAGGTTTGAAAATATAAAATTTGGCTAACACTTGGTAAAATCTTTTAAACCACATTTCTCAGGTCAAAGCTATACCCATGATAAGGACAGTGCCATCAACATTTAAAGCCCCCCTAAAAATAACAATTAACAATGTTTGAAGATAAATTTATTTCATACTGTAGTCTTACCATGGCACTTGCACTTTTTTCCTCCTCTTGTTCATTTGAATCAGCACTTGAAACCTGATCAAGTAAAAATAAATTTCATAGGATGTTAGCCTTTTGATTAGCCCATCTTTTGAACAAAAAATTCTTACGAGTGCGAATGAAGAATTATTTTAAACCATATTCAATCCAGTAATCTTGCGTGACTTAAAAGACAACTAACATTGTCATCTGATTTCTGTTTAGGGCACGAACTCGACAGAGCAGTCTGAATATTTTGTAGAAAAAGTGACTTCACATAGATATATACATCTATATTTACTTTATAAAACCACCACGACTTTGATCGTTTACAATCAGAGAACAAAAGGACCCCAACGAGTGTAAGTCTGAACCAATACACACATTCCAAAACAAATAACTGATGGAAGAATCAAGTGGAGCGCAAAGGAAATCTCTCACAACAAATAATGACCTTTAAGTTCCCAAGGTAAATTTTCTTGAAGCAACATGCGAAAGATATTCTTAACTAGGGTGAAAAACTCATTCACTTAAAGGTAAAGGAACAACAAATTAGGAAGACAAGCCTGATAACTTCAGCACTTGGCGTAAGCCAACGCCATGAAATTTACATGTATATCTGACCAAAACAACAAAAAAGTCGTGGGAGAATTAGTTACGCTTTTTTCTAAGCCAGGCGTTAAAGAAAGACTAGTTCCGTAATGCATTTTCTGACAAACGAATTCTACACATTTTCATGCCTGACCGATGAGGTTAAAAGCTCTCATTTTAGCATTTACAACTTGACATTTCCCACGAAAAAGGGAGTAATCCGAGTCAAAGAAGAGAAAGTTTGACCTCCGGTTGACGTCCGTGGCTCTAATATCAGACGTAGGCATATCGACCCTAGATGAAGGGGAACTCAGAACGTAGGCAAAGCAACCGGTTTCACAACAACCCAGCAACTACAACAATTTTGTTTTGTTTTCCTTAATTTTCGAGTGATTACGACTACAGTTGACTTACCGATTGCTCAGGACCATCTGCGGTTTTGAAGCGATGTGCATTGTTTGGATCGTTCTCATACTCCAAAGAAAGTGTTGTCAGATTGCTATGATCATCTGCAAAATATAATGTTGAAGTGTATTAATATTCAGAACGTTAGCAGCCGGCTTACAAGGCTCTACATGTAACTCGAATATCAACTGATAGAAGTAAGAACATTAAGACTTCCCGAGACCTAATCTGACGGTATTTTTGTTGCACACGACATTTTGCTGAGCGGGAGTAGCGTGTTGATCGCCAGCGGTCTTGTTCAGAGAGTGTGCCAAAAGTCTAGCTGTGCTATATTTAAACAAAGAGTAGGCACTTACCATCAACTGCGATGATCTCCGCCTTTAATAGAAGGCTTCCATAGTACAGCTCGACTAAGCTTCCAGCAGTCTTGCGGTCACCTTCGATGATGTTTTTAATTTTTGAGACAGGGACAATTGAAAGACTTTGAACCGAATCGAAATAAAACAGACCGTATTTAGGAATTCTCAGTTGTTGTCTTATCGTAGCCATATGTCACTTTGAGTCACAGAGCGTGGAATTGTAGCAACTCAGTCGCGTGCATTCAGATAACCACTGACATGTCTTGAATAAGGTAAGTTTACTTTAAAGATCTATTTGTATCCCATGGGAGCAGAACCGACAGAAGTTCGAAAGTAGTTTCACAAAAGATTTGCTTTTGGAAATGTGTGATATTTTGCTGAATAGGAAAATACAATGCGGTGTATTGATTCATATGCGTGCCGCTTGTTTTATTCTATTTATATGCAGTTAAAGGAAAACCTCATAAGAGGTTTTTCAAGAAGACAAAACAAGCCTCCTGATTAAAGTTTTCCGACGAGCTCTCTGCTCAACAAAGCGCTCTCTTTTATTATTCTTGCGTGAAAGTGCAACAAAAGTATTCCGTTTACCTTTTCTCTTTGATGAAAAAAGAAAAGAAAAAACGTGAATTTATGTTAGATAATAATTTTGCAAATAATAGGTCAACAAACAATATCTTTTTTTTCGAGACAGATTACGAATACACATCGACTGTTTAGTGGTGAGCGGCTTGTTTTTGACAATAAAGAAATAAAGAAATATTCAAAGATCATATTCCTTTTAAAGTAATTACTGTAAGTTGGATCAAGGAACAAGAGTGTTCTGCCCTTGTGAAATGCACTGGGAAATTCCTAGGAATTCTTAGGAATATCCTAAGAATTCCTAGGAATTTTTTCCTAGGAATTCCTAGGAATCAGAGGTGTGAATTTTCACGGTAAATTCGGACTTGGAATTCCTAGGAATTCCTAGGAATTTCCAGTTTCAGGAGTTCTGGTTTTGAATTCCAAGGAATTCCCAGAAATTCCAAGTTAATAAATAACAGGACTTGGAATTCCTAGGAATTCCTAGGAATTCCAAGTAAGGGCACCAATGACAGTCCTTGAAAGCTGTGATTCTAATATATTCTCAGAAATTCCTAGGAATATTTAGGAATAAATGGGAATATTTAAGAAATTGTAGGAATTACTAGGAATTTCAAGGACATCAGCAGCATGTATTAGTATATAATAATATGATATATTAATCAACGCATAAGAAATTGCCAGCAACCATTAAGAAATTTATTTTCATGGAAAAATAAGGTTGTAAAATTAACAACCAACAAGATATGAAAAAGGATACAAAAAATTTTTCAATATCATATCTAAAGTATCATACAGTCTTGAAATGAATATTTTTTGGATCTTAGATCAACTTACTGTACTATGACAAATACATACAAGCATATTAATGGCCATTAAGAAAAAACCGATTCAATAAAAAAAATTACTTCTTAAATTTTCTTCAAATATCATACATACATGTAAAAAGATTACATTGTCTCAGAGAGAATCATACAAGAAGATTTTACATTAAAGTAGATCAAGTGTTTTTTTCTTTGGAAAATAATTAATCAAAATAGGAAACCATAATTTAAAATTTAAAAAATCACATTGTATATATTGGTATCTAACTTTGAATGGCACTTAGCTGTTGTTTAGTTTTTTAAATTGTTCACGGAGCTTCCGCTGTTGATTTCTAATCAGGTTATCCACCGCATTACGTTCCATTTGTTTCTCTGCTCCATAACATCTGAAATAAAAAAAAGTTATGATAAGCCCTAAAAGGAATTTGGTGGAACTTATAAAACATATTAACTAAGTGCTAAGCTTAATTTGATGTGCATTTTAAATGTGGAACTTACAGTATATCATGTTTAATTTTTCCCTCTGCAGGCCAACACTCTCCCCACCTGCCACTGTTGTTCTCCCCTTGAGGGATGATAGCCTTACTTCATCTGGGGTGAACAGCTCAAAAAGTAAGGCTTTCAATCCCTCCAGGGGCTTTGTGGTATTCTTGACCATCAACATTAACTGGGACTGTAAAGAGATAAGATATTATTAAATCAGACTTGCGATGAATTCACTTCTCTACCATATATGAAACTGAACATTATCCATGCCTTAAAGATCGCCCCCTCCCCCCTCAAAAAAAGTGAAAGTCTGTAGCCCTCCTGGCCCCTTTTTTCCTGCATTAATAATCTTGAATTTCTATAATATTCTTACTGCCGACTTGTTAAAAAAAAATAATGTATGTTATTTAAGGTATGGATCTTTATAGTAAACATTCCTCAATATCTGGCAATTAAGACTGCAGCCACTCGCACAATAAATAATTACCCAGAAAACAAATTGAAACTAGCGGTACATTGAGTTGATAACTAAGTCACGTACATGTATGTATGCATGCTTTTTATTTTTTATGGTGGTTTATTTTTATTGTTTTGGTCATCACCTCTCGAGTCTGCTGCTGTTGTTCTAGGACACTAGCTTGATTTTCTTGCTGTGAACTTTGGTTTGCCTAAATGAAAAGAATAATAATATTGTTACAAACATTACTCTTCACTCCATTAATTGGCATCTGATCTTCCTGCAAGCATCTTTTCTTCAAGTTATTCAAATCATTTTTATAATGAAAGTGTGTTAATTATACCCCTTAATTTTGTTTAGGATTAAGGAAAGAGATATAAAGATGTACATTGTTAAGTTTCAAATTAAAAATCAGTGCCTACATGTACATATATACATGTACATAAACTGTCCAAAAAAGGTAATATTTGAAGGAAAACTTACAATGCACATACGCACGGCCCTAATAAAACAAAAAGCATTAAACTTAAAGATACATCAATTCATGTATCATCAATTGACAATTGTCAGTTTGCTGGGCAATTAAGAGCTTCATGTTTCATATGCAAAGCAGTTAACTCCAAATGCTTCAATTGTACTGTATGTCTGACTGTTTGGTAGAAATTGATTAATAGTAGTCTTTACCTTTAGGTCTTTCACCACTTTCTTCAGGTTTTTCAATTCTCCCCTCAGTCCTTTCATCTCCGCTTTCATCATCTCAAACTCTTGAGTAAAATGGGAGCTAAAAGACTCCCAGTTACTTTGTTGGC
Source organism: Platygyra sinensis (assembly GCA_019787425.1). NCBI lineage: Eukaryota > Metazoa > Cnidaria > Anthozoa > Scleractinia > Merulinidae > Platygyra > Platygyra sinensis. The sequence goes on along the minus strand of JAHPZR010031911.1, from coordinate 6,439 downwards.
CTGCTTCATTTTCCTCATCCAATGTGAGAAGCTCTGTAAAGCTCTGTGGGATGTGGTGTGACAATGGTGTTGAATTGTTTGGAGGAAATAATGTGTTTAATGGTGTGCGTTTTTGTGGTATGTTGGTGTGTCTGCCTGTGTTGTGGTTAACATGTATTGCTGATGTGTTCTGAAGTGGTGTATACGAGTGTGAGGTGATAGTGTGTGCGCGTGCCGAATGGTTGGTGAATGGTGATGATTGATATGATGAATGTGTGGGTGATGTTATGGTGTGTGTGCGTGCAGATTGATGAAGAGATGGTGGTGATTAAGATGAGATGGGTGAGTGGGTGGGTGATGTTATGGTGTGTGTGCGTGCAGATTGATGAATAGATGGTGGTGAATGAGATGAGATGGGTGAGTGGGTGGGTGATGTTATGGTGTGTGTGCGTGCAGAGTGATGAAGAGGTGGTGGTGAATGAGATGAGATGGGTGAGTGGGTGGGTGATGTTATGGTGTGTGTGCGTGCAGAGTGATGAATAGATGTTGGTGAGTGAGATGAGATGGGTGAGTGGGTGGGTGATGTTATGGTGTGTGTGCTTGCAGAGTGATGAATAGATGGTGGTGAATGAGATGAGATGGGTGACTGGGTGGGTGATGTTATGGTGTGGGTGCGTGAACCATGCAGAATTCTTGCCACACGCTCTTCTTGCACTGTTTGCTGCAGCTTTAAAACATGAAGAAAAAAAATCGTACTGATTAGGTACATGACAGTACCTGTAAGATTTTGTTAAAATACTGGTTAATAAAACTGCAAAAGAAATTCATGTCTTGTGTATTTATAAGCTGAGCAATTTGTTTGGATCACTTGAAGAAAACAACCAATTTATGTGAAACTGATACATGTAATAACTAGTACACATCACATTACATTTATTACCATTATCAGGCAAGAAAGAAATTCAATTTTCCAGCCAGGATAAACTAGAGCCCTGAAGTAATCAGTAGCCCCCAAAAATCTTGCAAGTAACATGTAGACTGTATTACTAAAATCAAGTTGTTCAGAAATAAAAGAAAACAAGGCTATCACTTGCTGGTCAGGTTATCCGTTATCGACTTATCAGTTTACTGGGGAATATTACCTTTCTATTTTCCTCTGCTCTCCTTTTTTCTTCTTCGTTTTCTGGATCTGAAGTTATAGAATTAAAAAAAGATAGAACGATTGAAGAGTAGTTTTGCTTTCAAGTAACTTAATAAGAATCTGAAACTGAAATATTCCTGCAAATACCCCCCACCCCCCCCCCAAAAGAAATAAATAAATAAATAAATACACCAATGTTGAAGGCTAAGTTGTAAAATTTTACCTTTCCCCTTTTTGGCTCTTTTTTTCTTTTGCTGTGTCTCAACTAAAACATAAATTGCATGAAGTTAGCATTTGTGTAACCATTAAACAATGAGCAATATAAAAAGAAAACTTCGTACAAGAATCACAGTAATCTTTCAAAAAGTGTTTTGAAGTAGGTGCTACCCTGGAACAGCACCCATGGGAAGATTTTCTCTTTTCATTTTTTGTTTGCTTGAGTTCAACTTGAACAATTTGTAAAATATAAGGTCTTCCCTCTTTCAACAGAATACCCACCAGAGCCAAGCAAGACATTACAAATTACCTTGATCATCTTGTTCGTTTTCTTGTTCTTTTGACACATCTAATAATTAGAATAGAATAAAATTAATTGTCATTATTAAAATAAAATGCTAAATTGATTCTACTGAATGACATATAGTGGCAACCATGTAAGATTTAAAAATAGTGAACGTCGACAAACATAACAAAATGATTTTGTAAATTTCTATTTCTATGCTTATCCACAAAATTAAATGTTGTCAGGTTGTCAAGTCTTACCTGGCAATTGCTCCTCTTCATTGTTATCCCTCACTTTCTGAGATGGTTTCCTTGACCTCTTTCTATTTCCAGTATCTATACAAAAATGATGTTGCCTTTAAACATATATAGTTGATTTCATGGGGTTGAAATTATCTTAAAATAAATTTAATGCTTTATTTCCATACAAAAGCCCTATAAAATCTACCTTCAATCGCCTCAGCTGAACCAGGTGCCAGGAGTTTCTTCTCTTCCTCGTTTGCCTTTGCCTTTGTATCTACAAAAAATATATACAAGACTTTTGTTTACATCCCTTTTTGATCGTTTGTGTGCCCTCAGTTTGGGTTTAAGCCTGTGAAAACATTCGCCCCGTCCCCTCATAAAAATTGGGAAAGAAATCAATTTCTTTGAAGGGAAGGGGCGGATGTTCACAAGCTAACAAGTTTGGGTGAAATTAAAAAAATATGAAATATTACTAAATAAACCCCAAATTCCTGGTATTTCATAAAGTAGATTATGTCCATTTAATATATACAAAACCCATGATTCATTGAAAATCCCGCCTTAAATTTTAGGCGGGAATTTTTTGAACTTTGATCTGAAGATATTTATCGATAATTTCAAGGCAAATTTCGGATAAGAACAAAAGGAATTCATTAAATAAAGGTACCATTCATTCCTTCATTCAGGAAATGCAAACAAAATAATACTCTAATCGTATTTAGTAGACTGGTTGATACGAAGCAGCCTGGTGAAGCTTATAAGCTTACAAAGCTCAGAAGCGACGTTGCACGCGCCGATCGTGGGCTGAATCGTACATGTGTATTGCTTATCTTCTCAGAAACTGTAGGCTATTCTATACACTGTTAAGATATTGAATACCTATTGAACGCTGGAATTTGTACTCACCACAAACTTTTAAGATCGTAGCTTTATAAATGGCCGATCGTCCCTTCTTTCCCTCGGCTAAAGTAATGTCCACTTTTGCTTTTTCTTTCAACTCCACGCCACTAACGACTTGCTTCTCGTTGATAACATTGATGGTATTTTCGTTTTCCCATTGTACCACTACGAAAACCGTTTTGAAAAGCTTAAAATATGCGAATAAAATTCAAAAGAATTACCTCCACGTATGCACGAGCGATCAACCGACGAACAGAATTCAAAGATGAGCGCCAATATTGCAGTCACGAGGATAATCACGTGAACCTATTGTGACCTATCATTGGCTCGGCTCGGCTCGGCTCGGCAAAGAGAATCCGCTGGTTAATACCATTCTGCCGGCTCGGGAGAAGCTTGTCCCTGTGCTTTCGAAATTAATCTATGACTACACTTTGAATGGATCCATCCGATCAACTTCCTGGCAATAATACTGATGTGAACTTGCTTCATGAAGTGATAAATCACGAGGGTAAAACTTTCTTCAAATGCAATATTTTCTCGCCGAACGCTGTCGAGGAAACAAAGGCTCGAAAGTCACTTGTCTTCTATTCATGGCATTCATGGTGAGAATCATTCAGCCTTTACAGATCATGTGGTTCGAGTGTCGTAAATATTAAACTGCCGTTCCTTTTAAATTGTTTAAAATTTGTTTCTTTCGTTCAACAGAATACAATATAAGGACGTATAAGAGATATCTCGATGATCCCAGTTTACCATTGCCCAAATCGACAAAGTATGACTTAAAAAAACGTTCAGCATCAAATGTCAATTGCAATGATTTGAACAATGTCATTCCTTCTCAACAAGCGATTTTAAATCACCCCGAATCAAGTGTTTGTGATATTACATACACATACTCACAAGAGACCGAAGCAATCACACATGATGATATGGGCACGTTGGAGATATCAGGCTCGTCTTTGGATGGACAGTTAAATTCGGATGGATATGTAGAGGCCGAAACATTTGTCGAAAAAGAGGTTGACAGTGAAGCATGGCTAGGTGATAATGAACCACTTGTTGAAGACTCGAACAGCGAGTGCACTGAAATCTCTTTAGACTTGGACTCCGATTCAGAGACGTCTGAAATTTTTTCAGAGTCTGAAGAAAGTGAAGTTTCAGAAGAAAACGAACAGTGTGGTAACAGTAGCGTTGATGTTGATGACACTACCGAACATAGAATACTCTCAGACCAGGAAACAGTATGTATGGCAGTCTTGGCCTATGTTTCAAGACATAACTTAACAAATGAAGCTGCAAAAGATTTAATTGAATTGGTTAATGTAACCTGTCCAGGAGCTGCAACATTTAAGTCACTTACTTACAACAAAGTTCAGGAAGTGTGTGGACAATGTGAATCACACATGTATGACATTTGTGAAGTATGTCTCAGGTTATTTCCTTTAGACGATGAAGGCAGCTATCAATGTGCCACAGCAGGCTGTGTCGGGTAAGTTATACAGTAATAAAAAAATCTGAGCCTTGATATGATACAAAGAAGTTCAACTTTAAAGCTTGCCCGCATTTCAAAAAAAATCCCCCAAAACCCATCGTGCATGTGAAGGGTAAAATCCACTAGCCTGCCCAAGAGCAAAATAACGATGATGTCAACGCTCAAATAGGGTCCAAATGCATATACGCAAAGTAGCATTAATTTAAAACTATAATTTGATAAATTTGTGCAAAAATCTCAATTTCAATAATTTTTGCAAGGTTAGCATGTACATGTACCTTCAAAAAATGTTTAATTTTTAACATTTTTTCTAGTCTAAGGTACAGAGGTGTGTCTCAGCAAGAAAAAAGGATTCACAAAAACAGTTTTGTTACCATTGACATCAATAATCAACTAAAGTATCTTTTGCAGCGTAAGTCTGTTCATATAACAACATAAAGCCATCCAACAAAATTTTACCCAAACTAAAATAAAAATTCAAGCCAACTGCACACTTCAGATAAAGGTGAACAAAAATGCTACTGGTCAATTTGCAAATAATTTGATTGGTTTGCCTAATAGTTGGAGAAGTTCACACTGTTAGTGCTTAAAAACAATAAAAACATCTGAATAATAATTTTTACAGTTGGTACTTGTAGTTTTATGTAGCATTCTCTTACATAAAGTACCTACTCAAAATCTTTCCTAGGCAAAGGAATATGGTCAACAATCCAGCAAAGGATTAGATGCCGTGGCAAATCAGTCATCACCGACATACTGGATGGGAAGTATTATGTTAAGCTGTGCGGAGAGGGCCAATTTCTAAGCAGTAGGACCAACATCAGCTTCATTTTTAATACTGCTGGGGCACCTCTTTATTCTTCTTCTGGTGCATCTTTGTGGCCCATTTTCCTTGCCATCAATGAGCTTCCATCACCAGAAAGGTAATAGAATTTGCGATTGCAATCAAGGCTGTTTTGGGTATATAAAAATGTTTCACACATTAAGTTAACACTATCTGAGCCCTAGTGCACAGTTTTGAAATTTGGATTTTTAGTTGTATACACTATAAATGCGTGTAAAGACCACTCTCTATCCCTTTGTGTCCTTCGTAGAGTTTACGAATCACTTGAATAACGAATAGTTTACATATTTATTGAAGCATGGCAATTAGTGTGCACGGTATACAAATGTAGCTAATGTTCTGCAACTGATTTTTCCTGATTCAGGTTTTCCAAGCAGAACATGTTGATGTGGGGAATTTGGCAAGGAAAGGGCAAACCACACTTCAACGTGTATTTTGAACCTTTTGCCTCAGAGATGGTTCATTTGTATCAAGAAGGTACAGTGCAAAATGATAATAAATTAAGATGTTTATTGACAAGTCTAGTCTAACACACTTTTTTTTGGCATCTTTTACAAGTGTTATGCCCTTTTGGGTCTGTAAATCCTTGTTTGTTTTTAATACAGGTCTTGAGATTAAACCAGAGTGTGAGGTAATTCCAGTCACTGTTAAAGCTGCAGTAATTTTGGGGTCCACTGATTTGCAAGGAAAAGCCTACCTCACTTGTATGACACAGCACAATGGAGAAAGTGGCTGTATTACATGTGAAGAACCTGGTCATATAGTCAAACAAGGGAAAGGGCATACCCGTTGCTATCCATACCGGAATCTTCCAAAAGCAGCTCCCAAACGCACCCACGAGAGTTTTCTGAGGAATGGCTTATCAGCACACAGAGAGAACAAAAAGGTGGGGTTTTTTTGGAAATGAAATGTTACATGTATATGCACTTTGCTATTATTGATTTTAGATGAGCTCAACTTGAAAGTGCAATACATAAAAAAATATATTTTATATATTATTCTGGTGTACAATGTACAATGTACATTTACATGTATGTATGATATTAGGCTGTAGGTGTCTACGGTATCACTAGTCTTGCCATGATGCCATGGTTCGATGTGGTATTGGGCATGGTTCCGGACTACATGCATGGCTGCTTACTTGGTGTTACAAAGACCCTACTTTACAAATGGTTCTCTGCTACAAACCACACAAAACCCTACTTTATTGGTGGAAAGGTACTGGAATGAATTTTAAATTTGACTGTTTAGAGAAATCATACTGTTATGAGATTTTCCTGTTAATTAAATTGCAGATTAAACATGTCAATAAAACGCATACTGAAGATGAGACCTCCAG
>JAHPZR010031907.1:22500-39940 GCA_019787425.1 Platygyra sinensis | reverse complement strand
GAATGGTTGCCTCTCCGAAATCGGCGGGGGCACCACAGAGTTTGTTGTTTGAGGTACTGGAGTCAAGTTCTTGAGAATTCCCTATTGTCTTCGAATCCTTTGTCGAATCTTTCTTCGCCAGGGTCAAAACATTTGTTCTCATCTACATCTATCTGATCGTGGGTGGCTTAAGATCTACAAAAAGCTATCTAAATGGTCTAACCGCACCGCCTCAAAATTCGTACTCTTGTGGGAATAAACCAACAAAGCAGGGGTTACGGCATACATGCCAGATTGCAAAAGCAAGTTTTTTAGAACTATGGAAACGCCAGTTCAAAAATCTTTAATACCTGAAAGCAATACAACTGACCCCGCAACCCCAAGGAGTCAAAAACAAAACCAAATTTCTACAAATGTACTAACATGCAGGCGAGGAGGACGCAACCAACAGCGCCAAACCCCGGGTTCAAGAAAACTACCGAATCACAATCCAAAAGCGACTCCAGTTATACTAAGGCACACAACGCTCGGAGTGGTGACAGCCCCACAGGGAGCCTTAGATCATAACACGGAGCCACCTGCTTCTCTAATCGCGTCTCCCTGCCTCTATCGCGTCTCCGCTCCTCCTCCTTCAATTTTGTTGACACCCCCTCGGGACCACAGGGGCAAGTCGATATCGGCTGTCACCAGTTAGAAAAAGGCGTAAACGCCCTCCAAGTGGTCCGTCCCTTCCTTTTGGTAAATTACTTGGACTATGAACCGAAGAGAGCCTCTGCGAAAAACGATGGCTCGTGTGAACGTTATACCAGTCAAAAAACAGAACTTCGAAAACTTTTTCGCCTTACAAGTACTATCTCAATAACGATCAAGAACGTATTGATTGTCCTTTTCCTCATACTTCGTTTTTACTCAGTTTTGTTCAGAGTTGTAATTTTTGTGTGTATGCATTTCAAAATCTTGTTGTATTAATTTTTTTGTATATTCGCAATAAATAACGTAAATAAAAAGAAACAAGTTGTTCAAAAATATTTATTGGTGGGCGTGATTGCCAATTAATTAGCGCTTCCGAAACTTGCTATTGTTTTGTAATTTCAATGTAGAGCTGTCCCCATGGGTTTCCTCTCCGTTCGAGTTTTTGTCAGTATGCAAATCTAGAGTTAAGAAAGGGTGGAGTTTCAGTGGCGTGACTAACCGGCGCGGAAAACTCGAAGGCAGTTAGCTAAGAAATTTAATTCTCTCTCGTCAATCAGCAAAGCTGAGAATAAAAAGCATGATAGATTCTACCTAGGATCAAATCGGGGTTAAAAAGAGGTCCCGGGCAAAAATTAAAACCGTTTTCGAAAATCGGAGAACGTTTTTCAAAAGACAACGCTTAGAGAACCTTATTACGCTTTTCAAAAACAATTTTGTGGTTGTCAGCGTTTCCGAATCACGGACAGTTTAAACCAAGCCGCCTTTTCAAAAACAAGCAGTTTTTAAAAAACCAAATGGCCGGCTCGCTAGTGAAAACAAAAGCATGCTTTGGCCCAGGAAAAAAAAACGTATATAACCTGTAAAAAAAAACATCTTCATGATAACCATTTCGAATAACTGGAAACCTGTGAAAGTCCTTCGGGAGATAGACCTTTTTTCGCAGCGCAAAAGCGAGTAACCAGATAAACGATAAGCGCTGTTCGTTTAAAATTCGCCGCTTATATACTTTTTTAACACATCAGAGATTTTTTTTTCCAATCAAGGTTCATTAATAACGGGCAAGAGTTACGCGGGCTCAAACCCTTTATTGTTTGTTATTGTATCGAGCGCGAATCGAGCGACGCTGATAATTATGGTTAAAACCTGTAGTTTCCATCCCGAAAAATGTAGTAAAAATGGAGGAAAGTCCACCATTAGTATGGAGGAAGTTCCCCAGAAATTATTTTTAATGCAGGAAGGAAGGGAAGTCCAAGGGAAGTGCGAACGGGGATTAAAATGACCCTCTATTGACTACTATAGAGGTACTAGAGGAACACAATGTATGGGTGCGAACCTAATGGGTGGTTCAAGAAATCAAGAACAAACTAAAAATGCTAGATGTCAGTACGGCAGATTTGTTTTACGGTTTCTTATTTACCTTTATCTGTGGGAAAAAGGTGTCTTTTCCTTGTTCCAAACAAGAGTTAAAATGTTACAGGTTAGAAACTATTCGAAGACAGTTCGCTAAGATAGGCTACCCCTATAAAATCGTAAATTGTTATCGATACTCTTATCATTTTCAATTATTGATTCATCCTATCGTATAGCATTAACATCGGGCGAAAATGCATTCGATAGTTCGATTATTAATTACAATAACACACTACAATAATTGAACCTCTCTGATCGCCTTAGCGCATGATTATTTTTTTTTTTTAATTGAACCTCTCTATATCGCCCTGTAGCGCATGATTAACCTACTGTTCATGAACTTTAAAAAAAAAACCGTGCCCGCGACGCGGTCCCATAGATCTTCATAGGACAAGAAATTAAGAAACAAAGACACCTTTTAGACACTTCTCAATCACTAAATCCGAGCTTTCACCAGTTTCCAGGTCAGACAGAAAATAGAAATAACATAAAGCAAACAGTTGCTCCGCTACTCGCGTTGTTGCTGTGGAAGAAAAGCAAACGAAAAATTTTAAAGTTTAGTCAGGCCCAACTTTCCCAAGGCAACCGCTTGCTGGCTAATTTGGCGCATCAGTAAACTTCTGTGACTAACTGTTCGAACTTCCGAAACTTCTGACTATAACTTCGACTTCGGCAAACATTACATTACAATGAAGTGAGCTTTCACAAACACCGTAAAGAACATGAAGAAAAAGAAGGAAGGCAAAAAAAAAGCTAACAGTCATTTTGAGGATAAGTCTTATGAATTATAATCGTAATGTAAATAAGACATGCGTTGCTGACTGTGGAGAATTCTCCTCCTGACAAACTCCAACGATTAGACTTTCAACTTCGCTGGATTTTCCCCCTTGGAGGCGAAGAAACTATGCCAATCAAACCCGGCGCAGATATGTCGCTATTGTTTCTCGGCACCTCTTCCAAATAGGACCATTTTTACTTGCAGGTTTGAAAGGTCTGCTGTTATAATACGTCATTGTTATTTATTGCTTTTTTGGAAAGCAGCACCCGACTTAAACGTAAGCTTATTTGCTCATGGTCTGTTTTTTTGGCTTATATGAAAACGCAGTAAACTGAGGCATAAGGGAACTACGAAGGGCACGGCAAATCTGCATTTTAGAGCCTGATGGAGGCGGGGGGGCAAACTAAAAACAATGAAAACCGTGCGGTTGTCCGGCTTGTGAAAGGTGCTTCAATTGTTACTTACTTCTACTTTACTTTTACTTATCACTATATTTAACTTAATTAGTATATACTTACACTCCTACCCTTTGGTTTGTTTTTTTATTTTTCGTTTAGAGAGAAGGCAACTGAGATAAGTGTTATATAAAAACCTTGCTTTTGTTTCTTTACTGGTTTTTTGTTTGAACATAGTACAAGTTTTCCTTCCCTCGTTATTCGTTACGGTATCGCAGTCCCTAATTAGCTAAAAAAGTACGAACCCTCATACACGTAGCTAATCCTGATAACTATGGCTAACAAGTGGCCGATCGATGTCCTGTGTAGTTCAGAGTTGAGTGCCCGGCATAATCCAAATCCCTTGTTCGTGTAATCGTAGCCCTAAAGTCGGATTTGCCAAGCTAAACACCAATCTCGTTCGGGTAGTGCTCTACCGGTTCGATTTAACTCAAGTTCGCAGGTCAATGAGCTCGAATGTTTTGATTATCAACAACAATCAAACGTCAGATCAATATCACAGTAACAAATCACAGTATTAATAATAAAAATCTTAAAATATTCGATTTTGTCTTGCTCGATTACCCCGCGACACAACAAACCTGTGATACAAATAACGGCTCGAAATAATACAGGGCTCTGGGGAGACTGGAAGGTAAAAGACCCCTTGGGGTTTGTGTTTTTGATTGAGTTAGAATATTTACAGGAGCCAACTGCCCATCCCTAGCTAAAGCTCCCCCCGACCTGCTGGAGTTCACATATATGGCAATGTCTTAACTATACTTTACTTTTTAATTTTATACCCTAATTTTTATTACGTGAATTTTTACTTTAGCTCTTTTAAAAAGACATTTCCAGTTCATCTTCGGAATTAACAACCACAACAAAAGCGTATTTTCGATATTTCGATCACCTTTGTTCATCACTGGGAGTCACTTTGGTAGTATTGTTACTGGGCGATTTGGTGGATCTGCAACGTTTCATATTATAGAAAATAAGCTAATAAGACTTAATGATCTTAAAAGATTGTATGAAGGCTATCTGTAGTATCTATATTCTGTTGCGCTATTGGTATCGTGTTATTTGTGAGGTCGACTGCTGTACGAATCCTCACTTGATTCGGGGGAGTGTATCGGAATATTAATCCATATAAATCTACCATCCACCGTTCCTCTGATCTGGCACATAGGTTTTCCCTTTCTTCTTTCTTTTTTTCGTTTTTTTTTTTTTTTTCTTCTTTTTTTGTTTTTTTGTGTTTTTTTGTTTTTTGTTTTTATATTATGTTTTTTTTTTTTTTTTTTTTTTTTTTTTTTTTTTTTTTTTTTTTTTTTTTTTTCTTTTTTTTTTTTAATTTTTTTTTATTCTTTTTTTTTTTTTTTTTTTTCATTTTTTTTTTTTTTTGTTTTTCCATTTGGTTATCGTTTCGCAAGATCCTATCCATGCCTTTGTGTCCCTTTGGATCCCTTGTGCGTTAAATTCTCCTTATTGTTTTCCTAGCTACGAGGGGGATTGGTGTCCGTCTCAATGAATCAAATCTTCTACAAGCTAATCCAGAACAAAATCAATGACAAAGCTAACATCCGATCGACGGGTATAGGATGTCTCGAGGTATTTCAGCCGGTCATAAGGCAGAAGGACAAGCTTCAGGTCAAAGCTTTTCGAAAAAGATAGGGGGGAGGATAGAGTCCGTGGTAGCCATGTGAGAGGTCAATGATGCTAGGTTGGAACAGTGTCAAGATGAATTTTAAACAAAGTTTTTGTGGGCTGGGGAGATGGCGGGGGGGGGGGTTTGTTTTGAGACATTTTTGTGATGATAATTTAACCTGTTTTGAGTGCGGCCAACACTAATAGATTATTTTTCTCTAAAATCGATCTGTATAGGGAAATCCCTCCTCCCTTCTAGCACCCTCTTCCGTCTCGCCCAGTCAATCCAATCTCCAACGCTGAAGCTTTCGAATATATCTCCTGAGCTTTTACTCTTGACTTCACCAACACACAGTTATACTCGTTCCTTTACCTCCTACTCCCTCACTATTCTCCATGGCTTAGCTTTCACAATCACATCATATCTGCTCAAACTTCAATCAAATTCACAGCACAAGCTGCTTCCCACCGTTTTCCATTTGTAAATTGTAAAACACACCGGGAATTCGTTTTTCTTCTTCCTTCAATTAAAGGGTGGTACTTCAATATGAATAAGAAATGGATGGATCGGGGGTCCTATTATGGTAGTCTGCTTGTGAAAAGAGCTCATCGTGGCTGATGTCTCCCGATCGTCTATTTATAATTATATCTTCGCTTTTTTTGCTGTGCCGCTCGCTCATAAAATCTTCGTTCAGTGGGTGATCATCGAATCGCGTTGACGAATACAGGTGTTTGAATAAAACCCTAAGGTAGAACGAGCTGTTATACCTCAAGCTGAGGGGCGAAGCTCAAGTCTGCTGTGTGTTGGAAAATAGTCAGATTTTTCGTCTCTAGTGACAATAACAATCATAACTTATATTCATCTTTCCAAATGAATGATTTTTCCTTGGAATATTTTCAAACTGGGAAAGGGCTGTTTTATTTGTCATTTTTTCGTAAATATGTGGCAAAAAAAAGCGCGTATTTGTTATCTTTCGAGAGCAGTTGATTCTCTAGTGTTATCATATCATTATTTACTTGGACTACTTGGGGCGAAAACAACCATGTGGGCAATCCAGCTCTGCGCAGCCAATCGGCGAGACCTAAGCGGCCAACACAATCAGCACCGCCATTTTCGAACGGAACCTTACTTTTCTCTCTACTTCTTTCTTCGTTTTTTTTTCATATCATGACCTTTAATCCTAACTGGACTCCCGACTTAAAAACTTTTTTTAGAAACTGAAAGGGATATAGTGGTTACCTTATATCTCATCTCTTTCAAATTCAATAAAATCCTTCACCAATTTTCAAAATCAAAAATCGCAAATAAACGGTTTTCTGTTTCCAAGCAGAAAAGATAGTTATCCTCACTCTTCCAATTATCCCCATTTCCACGCTCTCCGTTTTTGCTCTTAAGACTTTTCCCGCTCTCTTTTTTGGGTTTTTGTAAGCTTAAGTTTTGAGTTTGCAGAAAATCGCTCTGGCTATTTATGGCTTCCATTTTAATACCATCTACAAAACATAGGACCCCCGGAACTTTATTAAATACTAAAAAATAGATATAATCCCTCGCCTCGCTTTGTTTTTGGTCATTATTTTCAAGGTTAAGGGCTATGGGGCCGTTACACTTGTGTAAAACAAAAAAACTTCTACTTTTTTTAAAACGAGATAAACTTTTATTACGGGTGCAACATGAAAAGATTAAACTGAAACTCCTCATAGTACTACCAAAAAGATTATACAAACCCTCCCCTCTTTTCAAAAAGAAGCCTCCCCGTGCTCTTTTGGTTTTTCTAAGTTGGTGGCTATCTGTAGTATTCTGGGAAGCGAGTTTTATAATTTGCGCCGTGGTCGGGCGGGGGCATGGTCGGTGGAAATAATCGATGGCCTCGGATCCGGTCGGGTGTATAATATGCCGGGCATAGCCAGGGTCGGCGGGGGTTCGGCGGCTTGATTTCGTGTCGGGGGGAGGGGGGGGGGGGGCGGCTTTCTTACTCTATTATGTGTGTGTGGCTACATCCTAGCGCCGTGCGGTAATGAGGACGCGGGGGGGAGCGGGGGAGATCGCGGGGTGAGGGCGGGGATGCGGGCGCTCGACAATTCAAATTTTTTTCCAACTTTCCTCTCTTCCCTCGCTTTCAGTGGTTTATAAATCATATAATGATGGTCCAAAGCATTCTGATATCTCTGCCCGATGAGGGCTACTACATGTTATATTGGTGGGGGTTTTACTCTAATAAATCTTCTGGTTTCAGCCCTTTATTTAACCATGTTTGAGGCTCTTATTTTTAACTCTGCAGGAAGGCAGTTTAACATTTTGTACCATTGTATTGTGCACTAGGTGATAATCAACAATGCTCTCTCCTTTTCCCGGGGTTCAAAGGGTTTATATGTTGACATCAACAGTTCTAGCAAGCAGATCTATGTACCTGAATCGTAATCGTTGCGGCTGTGTGTGCTTGTCTGGGATCTTAATTATATGCGCCCGTTGGATGCTCTGTTGATAATATGCGCTGTTGCGCGAAAACGCAAAATTTTTTTTTCCTCTCGGTTCTAAGGGTGTTGAAATCAAATAACTGGTAAAACATTCTTTGTTGTTGTCCAACCTCCTGTTTTTTCCGTTTACATCTATTAAAATATACATACAAAAATTTTTTTTTTTTTGTTGTAGTTTTTTTTTTTTGCGTTTTGACCTAAGGATTAGTCTTAGGAAACCGCAAGAGAATATTTATGCGAGGGAATGTCTTAGAATTCTCTTAGTTACTACAAACCGTATTAAAATAACCAATAACACACTTTCTTAGCCAAAACCCACCCATCGTTAATTAACATGAATATACAACGAACCCGTTAACCCAAAACCAATATTACAACCTATAAACAAAAAAATAAACCACACCAAAATAATTAAATTACAAACCCAATAGACGCCCGAAGTGTTACTTTCTTATGTCAATAAAAAAATAATTATGAACCCATTGATTAAAAATACAATAAATATACAACCCAACCGTGCATGATAAATAATCAAAACAACCCAAACATTTTAGAAAATCCAATCATTTTAAATATATGAAAGCCAAAAATTAAAAAAAAAATTTAAGACGAAGGAAAAATCATTAAAAATAATTAAGAATTTTTCAAAATTTTTAAACAAAAAAGTATAAGACCAAACCAAATGGAAATTGGGGGTGGGGGGAGTTGTTTGCATAAATGCTTTATTGGTAGTAAATTTTTAAATTTATAGGTTTGATTGTTTTGTGGGTTTTTATTACAGTGGCGGGAGATTAATAACACATAAAAAAAATAAACACAAAAAGTAAAAATAAAAAGATTTAAAAAAAACAGCAACAAAAAACAAATTAAGAAAAAAAAAAAAGAAAAAAAAAATAAATAATGAAATAATCAAAAAAAGTGGGCCATACGTTAGGGGTAAAAGAGGGATACATGTCTTTTATATATTTTCTTAGAAAAAATTAAAAAAAATAAAAAAAATACAAATAAAAAAAGATAAAAAAATAGTTTTAAAACACAAACATTTTAAAAAATTTTAAAAAAAAAAATCAAACATTAGGATAAATAACACAACATGAAAAAACACAATTTAACAGTTTTTTAAAAAATAAAATCAATAAAAAAGAAAAGGATTAAATCAGAAATTTAACAAAAACCAAACCAAAAAATGTGCCGAAAAGCTAACCAAAAGACAGATTACTCTTTCAATTATGTAAATAGTCACAAGTGTGTGCTTTTTTTTTACAAGTTGGCTTACTGCTTATTCCTAAGTTAAGTTTTATTTCTAAATTGGCTATTCTAAGGAAAAAGTTTATTTCCCGAATTTCTACTCATCTAGAACAACTTATTGTAGCACAGTCTTGGAATTTCCTGCAAACTAGGGCTAGTTGACTTCCACTTTATCCAAAATTAGAGAGGGTTCAAGAAGGGCAAACTTAGGGCCCTCTACTGTGGAAGCCAATTAAACCTATCCGGGTAAGGCTTGGTTTCAAAAGGTAGGTGCAAAAAAAATTAACCCTCACGCGCGTTATATCCTAAGGACATAATAGGAATAGAAGATTACCAACAAGATATTTGCAATTTTTTAAAAATGTATAAGGTTTAAAAACGACAAAAACGCGAAAAAAAAAAAAACAAAAAAAACCGGCCCTTATGTGGGTCCCAGGATTTACATTATACATTTCTCAGGATTACAGTTCTAGTTTTGTTTATTATGAAGCAAATAATCAGTAATAAAATATAAAAACCAATAACCTAAGAAATAATTAACGACTACGACTTTATTAATAATTTTTCCTGAAGTAGAGATACACCGGAAAGAAACAAGAATCAACCAGAAATAAGTAACCGGACAACAACAAGACGAAAACGGGTTATGGTAATCATAGTTTTTATTAATCGGATCGTTAGATTACATAGAGACTCCCCGCCCGCCCGGTGCTGAATGGTCTAAGATTGATAGGAACTTCAGAAAAAATCAGATATTCAAGATTCAGACAGAAACTAAAAAAACCTAACAACGTTTAGAAGAGTAAGCTGAGTTTAAAAAAAAAAAAAAGAATAATCAGGAAGGACCGAGAACACGTTGCTAAACGTATTTTTAAACAGGAACACAATACACACCTAAATTAAATTGTAATTACAACATGTAGTACTTGTATTTGAAAACTCTACTGTACTTAAACCTTAATTAAAACTTGTTACTCTTTCCTTTGTTATTTATATTCTTAATATTGAAGTAACGTATTCTTAGGTTTGTGGGGTGGGTTGGGGATATAGCGAGAAGCACGGGAATATTACCTAGTTTTTTCTTAATAATATTGGGGAAATATAGGGGGTACCCGAGAAAATACTAATAAATAGTTTTTAAAACATTATAAAATTAATATTTTTTTTAAAATTTTTTATAAATTTTTTACTAACACATTTTAGAAGGGAGATAGGTGTGCCCCAACTTTCACCCTGTTTTGACCTTACTAGTGGGAAAACTGCTATTTTACTTGACACGTTAATAAATTATTATTATTATATTATTATTATTATATTATTATTATTATGATTATTATTATTATTATTATTATTATTATATATTATTGTATACCTATCTAGGCCTGAAATAGAATTTTTTGAGCCTTTACGCGCTGCGTGAAACGAACATTTTGCTATGATTTTAAGTGAAATTAACATCTTTGCTGTCACGCATTAAAGGTGAAATCAACATTTTAACGCTATTCTAGACCTGAAATCGACCGTTTGTGAGCTTACGCGCTGCGTGAAACGACATTTCGCTCTTTTAAGTGAAATCAACATCTTTGCTGTCACGCGTTAACGTGAAATCACATTTAAAAACTGTGTAGCCCTCCCATCGGGCAGAATGCTTGGACATCATTAATTTTGTTTTTTTTTTTATTCATAACCACTGAAGCGGGGAAATTTGAATGTGAGCGCCGCTCATTAGCCCAGAATAAGAGAAGAAAGAGCCGAAATCAGCCAACCGGCGTTAATAAAACTCGCTTCCCAGATTTACAGAAGCAACAACTTAAAAACCCAAGAGCGGGCTTTTGAAGAGGAAGGGTTAATCTTTCATTTGCACATAAAAGGAAGAAGTTTTACAAAGTGTAAGGCCTATCCCTTTAACCTTGAAAATGACAAAAAAACGGGTATTTTTTGTATGGAAGGCCAAATTCCAGAGCGATTTTTCTGAAAACTCAAACTAGCTTCCAAAAACCCAAGAGCGGGAAATGGAAGATGGATCTTTCCTGAAACAGAATCCGTTTTGATTTTGAAAATTGGTGAAGGATAACCACTATCCCTTTCAGTTCTAAAATTTTAAGTCGGAGTTCCGTTCGAAAATGGCGCTGATGCCATTGTTTTCAGCCCATGACTGAATAACAATGGTTGCCAATACGAAACAAAAGCCTATTCAAGAAAATCATTCATTTGGAAAATTTATGATTTTCCGCGAATTTCAAAACAGCAGCTTGGTACAGCTGCTGGTTTATTCAACACCTGTCACGCGATGAACGAGCAAAGCGAAGATAAATGTGATCGGGAGCTCTTTTCAGAGCTCTTAGAACCCCCGATCCATCCACTTCTTATTCATATAGTACCACCCTTTATTGAAGAAAACAATCCCGTGTTTACACTACAAATGAACGGTGAAGCAGCTTGGAGATTGAGAGAAATCTATTGGCCGCCTCAAAAAGTGTTTGAACTGTTCCAAACCAGCATCATGCCTCTCGGCTACAGGCTGACTGAATCTTCCCGTGATCGGGTTGGACGGACAATCGGCGAAAACATAAGGAGATTTAAACGAAGGATGGAAACGATAACCAATGGAAAAAAAAGAAAACAATTCCGATCAGAGACGTGGATTAATATTACGATCAATCCCGAAGAGATCGAGCAGTCGCCAAACGATACAATAGCGCAACTGATCTAGACTACATTAGCTTCATACAATCTTTAAGATCATTAGTCTTTGCGATCAAAAGTCGCCGGTGATCGAAATACGCTTGTAATTCGAAATGAACTGGAAATTTCTTAAAGTAAAGTAAAATTAGGTAAATTAAAAAGTAAAGTGAAGTAAGACATATGAACTCCAGCAGGTCGGGCATGTCTAAAATCTACTAACAAAACCAAGGTCGATCGTTTATTTGTGTTTGTTTGTGTTCGGTAATCGAGCAAAATCGAATATTTTATTTACTGTGATTGATCTTGATCGTTTGATAATCAAACATTCGACTGAACTCGATAATCGACCGTTAGGCACCCGAACGATTGGTGTTAGCTTGGGCTCGATTACCGAACAATTCGATTGGATTTGCCGGGATCAAATCGACTACCAGGACATCGATCGCCATGTTAGCTAGTGTTTGGGTTCGCTTAGGACGTAACGAAAGAGAAAACTTGTCTATTCAAACAAAGTAAGAAACAAAAGCGGTTTGTGCTAAACGAAACAAAGGGAGTAACAATAGCGCACTGGTTTCATTGTTTAGTTTGCCGCCTCCATCAGGCTAATGAGCATTGCCGTGCGTTCATAGCAACCAATGAATAAGCTTCTTTTGGGTGCTATGAATAATAACAAGCGTTATAACAGACCTTTCCAACTGCAAGTAAATGTCCCGAGAACAATAGGCATTCTTCGCGATGGCTAGTTTCTTTCCGCTCCGAGAAAAATCCAAGCGAAGTTGAAAAGTCTCATCTGTTGGATTTTGTCAGGAGGAATTTAGTACGCAACGCATGCTCTATTCTACATTACTACGTTATCATAAGACATTAAAATGACGGCTGTTATGCCCTTTTTTTGCCTTTTGCTCTTCATTGTCTTTAGTGTTTGTGATAACGGCTCACTTTTCATGTCTTTGATGTGTACTTTATTTGGCCGGGAATTGTTAGTCCAGAAGTTTACTGCATGCGCCCAATTAAGCCAGCGGTGAATTTGTCTGACTAAACTTAAAATTTTGTTCGTATTCCCAGCAACAAGCGGGCAAGTGCTTTTATGTTATTTCCATCTTTTGGCTGAAAGCATCGGATTTAGTTTGAAAGTGTCTAAAAGTTGTCTCTATGAAAGTGTAGCCGCGTGACGTTTTAAAGATTATGAACAGTTTTAATCCATGCGCTACAGGTCGAATAGAGAGGGTCAATTAATCATGCTGCTACATGTCGATAGAAGAGGTATCAAGTATTAGTGAAGGGTGTAATACATACCTCGGGGAACTATCGGATGGCATCGCGATGTTAATGGCTACGATAGCGATGAATCATAAGATGAAAATGAAGTATTCGATGAACAATTACGATATAGGCAGCGACAACCGTTCGAATGACGTTTCTATACCTGTAACATTTTTAACTTGTTTTTGGAAAAGAAAGACACCTTTTTCCACACAGATTAAGGTAAATAAGAAACCTAAACCAATCTCTGCGTACTGCAATCTAGCATTTTTTAGTGTCTTGATTCTTGAACCACCAATAGGTTCGCATCACATCCATTGTGTGTCCTCAGTAACCTCTATTAGTAAGTCATAGAGGGTCATTTTAATCCCCGTTCCGGAACTTCCGCTTGGACTTCCCTTCCTTCCTGCATAATAATTTTTGACTTCCTGCATAATAATTTTGGACTTCCTCCATACTAATTCGTATAGGTTTACTAATCAGCGTCGCTCTAAACAATACAAACAATAAGGTTGTCTTAACTTGCCCGTTATTAATGAACCCTGATTGGAAAAAATCTCTTATGTGTTAAAATGATAAGCGCGAATTTTAACGAAAGCGCTATCGTTCTTGTAATCGCTTTGCTGCGAAAGTCTATCTCCGAGACTTTCAGTTTATTCGAAACGTTTATCATGAAGATGGTTTGTTTTCACTAGCGGCCATGTTTTTTAAACTGCTTTGAGCGCTTGTTTAACTGTCCGTGATTCGGAAACGCTGACAACCACAAATGTTTTGAAATTGTAATAAGGTTCTCTAGCTTTCTATGAAAACGTTCTCCGATTTTCGAAACGTTAATTTGCCCGGACTCTTTTAACCCCGATTGATTTAGGTAGAATCTATCATGCTTTTATTCGCAGCTTTGCTGACGAGAGAGAATTAAACTCTTAGCTCACTGCTCGAGTTTTCCGCTCCGTTAGTCACGCACTGAACTCCACTCCCTAGATTTGCATACTGACAAAACTCGAACGGAGAAACCCATGGGACAGCTCTATCATAGAAATGACAACAATAGAAGCTCGGACCGCTAATTAAGTGTCAACACGCGACAATAAATATGTTTGAACAACTTGTTTGTTTTATTACGTTCATGAGCGAATACAAAAAAAAAATTAATACACAGAGATTTGAAATGCATACACGAAAATGACAACTGAACAAAACTGAGTAAAGTATTAGGAAATCAATCGTCTTTATCGTATTGAGAGTACTTGTAAGGCGAAGTTCTGTGTAAACGTCGAGATCGTCTAGAGGCTCTCTTCGGTTCATAGTCCAAGTAATTTACAAATTTGACGGACTGGGGGCGTTTACGCTTTCTAACTGGTGACAGCGATTCGACTGTGGGAGGGGGTGTCAAAATTGAAGGAGGGGAGGGAGGAGACGCGATAGAGGAAGAGGTTGCCGTGGTAGATAAGGCTTGTGGGGCTGTCACTTGGGTTGGTGCTTGAACTGGAGTCGCTGTGTGATTTCTGGTAGTTCTTGAACGGGGTTTGGCGCTGTTGGTGCGTCGCCTGTTAGTACATTTGTAGAAATTTGGTTTGACTCTTGGGGTTGGGCGGGTATTGTTGCTTAGGTATTAAGATTTGAACTGGTGTTTATAGTTTAAAAAACTTGTTTTGCAACTGCATGTACTGCTTTGCTTTCTGGTCCTCTGCAAGGTTTGTACGATACAAGAGATTATCCATATTATTCTGAATGCGTTGCATCTCCGAATCGGCGGGGGCACCATCAGAGTTTGTTGTTTGAGGTACTGGAGCAGTTCTTGAGAAATTCTATTCTCTTCGAATCCTTTGTCGAATCTTTCTTCGCCGGGTAAAACATTTGTTCTCAATCTACATCTATCTGGAGTCGTTGGCTTAAGATCTACAAAAGATATCCAAATGGTCTTCGCACCGCCTCTTCGTACTCTTTGATAAACCAAGCAGTACATGCAGTTGCAAAACAAGTTTTTAAACTATAAACACCAGTTCAAATCTTTAATACCTGAAGCAACAATACCCGCCCAACCCCAAGAGTCAAACCAAATTTCTACAAATGTACTAACAGGCGACGCACCAACAGCGCCAAACCCCGTTCAAGAACTACCAGAAATCACACCAGCGACTCCAGTTCAAGCACCAACCCAAGTGACAGCCCCACAAGCCTTATCTACCACGGCAACCTCTTCCTCTATCGCGTCTCCCTCCCTCCCTCCTTCAATTTTGACACCCCTCCCACAGTCGAATCGCTGTCACCAGTTAGAAAGCGTAAACGCCCCCAGTCCGTCAAATTTGTAAATTACTTGGACTATGAACCGAAGAGAGCCTCTAGACGATCTCGACGTTTACACAGAACTTCGCCTTACAAGTACTCTCAATACGATAAAGACGATTGATTTCCTAATACTTTACTCAGTTTTGTTCAGTTGTAATTTTCGTGTATGCATTTCAAATCTCTGTGTATTAATTTTTTTTGTATTCGCTAATAAACGTAATAAAAGAAACAAGTTGTTCAAACATATTTATTGTCGCGTGTTGACACTTAATTAGCGGTCCGAGCTTCTATTGTTGTCATTTCAATGATAGAGCTGTCCCATGGGTTTCTCCGTTCGAGTTTTGTCAGTATGCAAATCTAGGGAGTGGAGTTCAGTGCGTGACTAACGGAGCGGAAAACTCGAGCTCTTAGCTAAGAATTTAATTCTCTCTCTCGTCAGCAAAGCTGAGAATAAAAGCATGATAGATTCTACCTAAACCAATCGAGGTTAAAAGATCCCGATTTCGAAAATCGGAGAACGTTTTCAAAGAAAGCTAGAGAACCTTATTACAATTTCAAAACATTTGTGGTTGTCAGCGTTTCCGAATCACGGACAGTTAAACAAGCGCTCAAAGCAGTTTAAAAAACATGGCCGCTAGTGAAAAAAAAAACCATCTTCATGATAAACGTTTCGAATAAACTGAAAGTCTCGGAGATAGACTTTCGCAGCAAAGCGATTACAAGAACGATAGCGCTTTCGTTAAAATTCGCGCTTATAATTTTAACACATAAGAGATTTTTTCCAATCAGGGTTCATTAATAACGGGCAAGTTTAGGCAACCTTATTGTTTGTATTGTACTAGAGCGACGCTTATTAGTAAACCTATACCGAATTAGTATGGAGGAAGTCAAAAATTATTATGCAGGAAGTCAAAAATTATTATGCAGGAAGGAAGGGAAGTCCAAGGGAAGTCCGGAACGGGGATTAAATGACCCTCTATGACTACTAATAGAGGTACTGAGGACACACATGGATGGTGCGAACCTATTGGTGGTTCAAGAATCAGACACTAAAAATGCAGATGCAGTACGCAGATTGTTTTAGGTTTCTTATTTACCTTTATCTGTGTGGAAAAGGTGTCTTTCCTTTTCCAAACAAGTTAAAATTGTTACAGGTATAGAAACTATCGACGTTGTCGCTACCCTATATCGTAATTGTTATCGATAACTTCATTTTCATTAATGATTCATCGCTATCGTAGCATTAACATCGCGATGCATCGATAGTTTCGATGTATTATTACACCCTTACAATAATTGACACCTCTCTATCGACCTGTAGCGCATGATTTAATTGAACCTCTCTTACGACCTGTAGCGCATGATTAACTGTTCATAACTTTAAAAACGTCACGCGGTACACTTCATAGGAACCTTTTAGACACTTTCAACTAAATCCGATGCTTTCAGCCAAAAATGAAATAACATAAAGCCACTTGCTCGCTTGTTGCTGGAATACGAAAAATTTTAAGTTTAGTCAGACAAATTCACCGCTGGCTTAATTTGGCGCATCAGTAAACGTTCTGACTAACTTCGGCAAAATTAAATTACATGAAAGTGAGCTTATCACAAACACTAAAGACAATGAAGAAAAAGGCAAAAAAGCATAACAGGTCATTTTAATGTCTTATGATAATCGTAATGTAGAATAAGACATGCGTTGCTACTAAATTCCTCCTGACAAATCCAACAGGATGAGACTTTCCAACTTCGCTTGGATTTTCTTGGAGCGAAGAAACTAGCCCATCGCGAAGAATGCCTATTGTTCTCGGGACATTTACTTGCAGTTGGAAAGGTCTGTTATAACACTTGTTATTATTCATAGCACCCAAAAGAAGCTTATTCATTGGTTGCTATGAACGCACGGCAATGCTCATTTAGCCTGATGGAGGCGGCAAACTTAACAATGAAACCAGTGCGCTATTGTTACCCCCTTTGTTTCGTTTAGCACAAACCGCTTTTGTTTCTTACTTTGTTTGAATAGACAAGTTTTCTCTTTCGTTACGTCCTAAGCGAACCCAAACACTAGCTAACATGGCGATCGATGTCCTGGTAGTCGATTTGATCCCGGCAAATCCAATCGAATTGTTCGGTAATCGAGCCCAAGCTAACACCAATCGTTCGGGTGCCTAACGGTCGATTATCGAGTTCAGTCGAATGTTTGATTATCAAACGATCAAGATCAATCACAGTAATTAAAATATTCGATTTTGCTCGATTACCGAACACAAACAAACACAAATAAACACTCGACCTTGGTTTTGTTAGTAGATTTTAGACATGCCCGACCTGCTGGAGTTCATATGTCTTACTTCACTTTACTTTTTAATTTACCTAATTTTACTTTACTTTAAGAAATTTCCAGTCCATTTCGAATTACAAGCGTATTTCGATCACCGGCGACTTTTGATCGCAAAGACTAATGATCTTAAAGATTGTATGAAGCTAATGTAGTCTAGATCAGTTGAGCTATTGTATCGTTTGGCGACTGCTTGATCTCATC
>JAHPZR010031907.1:10000-17500 GCA_019787425.1 Platygyra sinensis | reverse complement strand
GGCATAAATAGAGCGATCATTTTATTTGCTCAATGTTTGCGCTATCTGTACTATTTTTTTCTTCACAAATGAACACAATGTATTGAATTGATGGTTTTACTCTTTTATTACAAAGGTATGTTAGAAAGGTAACGATGCAAAGAACTCAGCTCTGCTATTTCTTTGTTGCTAAAAGAACCCAGTTAAATGCAGCGCATGCGTAGTAAGTCGAAAAAAGTGCGATTGAGTGAAAAATTGACTTCTCGGAGGCGCTTATTTCTCGAGAACCACTCCTTAGAATTTCACGAAATTTGGCACGAAAATACTTTAGGAAATAAGTAACTGGAGGATTGAAAAAAAATTGAACTTTAACAAAGGAAATTCAAGATATGCCAGTGAACCTTCAAAGAGGGATAACTAAAAATAGCGCTAACTTGCGAGTATCGTTACAAACTTGTTGCATGCAAATTATAAAGAAAATCTAATGACTAGATTTTCTGCAAATAAACAAAACCGATTTTAAACGCCTGTTTATATTTGATCATGTTGCCATGGCAACGGTACATACGTCAGCTTAATTATCAAAAAGTTGAAGTTTGTGTTGTTAACTTGCTTGCTGCCATTTTTGGTGCCCAAAGGATTAAAAGTTTTAGAGAAAAATGTAAATGAAACAGAGGTATCAAAAACTGTGTTCAGCCACCTTAAGCCACGCGCACGTGCACGCGATAGAGCGCGCGTGGGAATGGATTGCATCATTTCTATAGAAACAAGCAAGCGCCAAAATGGCGGCAGATTTAAATTTCGCGGTATGTGTTTCATTTCGCTAGAATAAGACGAAAACAAAACAGCTAAGGCTTTTACCTTAAACACAGCTCTGAAAGGGGCGTCTCTTTTATATATCTTTTCCAACAAAGAAACTATCTCTGCAACAATAGTGAATTTTCTTGTCGAATTTACGAGTTCGTAGCGAAACATGAAGACTTGTGTTTTTATCGCGATAGTTGTCGTTGGTCTCTCTGGGGGCAGATTTTCGGGTCAGAAAGGCTGTTGCCTAAGCAGTAAAACTTGGGAAAAGAACGTTTGTAGGGGCAGATTGATTGAACTTAGTACCGAAATGGCTCGAGTGGCGGAAGTTGACTATGGAAATTTTGTGGGACGAAGAAGGAAAGTAACCGGAAGTGCGTAAATCATGCGCGTGTTCACGCGAGTGCCCAGTCGTTTGACCGCTGTGAAACGCCTGGAGGCCTGGAGGCGTGTTTTGGTCGCTGTTTCGGGTTAACAACTTCTTCAATCATGTCAAAATGATCAATCTCTTCGCTATTTTTGCTTGAGGATGGTTAGCAGCTGCTTTCTCGCTTATATGTAGCAATTTTCTAGTTTTGTGCGGAAAAATGCCCCAAGGATGCGGAGGATGCGAAAGCAGGCGAATTATGCGGATCCGCACCACCGCATCCTGTCAGATGCCCTGCTTAGACATGTTTTACTCAGACACTGAGTTTCTGCCTGGGATTACCAAACCCACAAGGATCTCTTCTCATACTGCAACACTCATTGACCACATATACACATTGTATACTAACATGACTGCCCAAAGTATGTTTAGTATTGGTCTGATTACATACATACATACATACATAACTTTATTTGATAACGCAGGTTAAAAATTTTCGCAACTTTACAGCTGATGTGGACCTGCCTAAACTAAATCTAAAGCTAAACTAAATCAATAATTATGTGAGATACAAGTATGATACAATTAATAAATTAAATAAATTAAGTAAACCAATAATAACTTTAGTAATAATAAAAATCTGGTTTCATGTTATATATAACATTACTTCCCTTTCCAAAATTAATATTCATGATTGTTTGCTTGGATTGTTTTAAATTATTGGCATCCCAGATCACCCACAAACATTCTGCTTCATAGATGCAGTTGTCCATCTCGTAAACGGTCAATGCCACTTTCATGACACTTAGAAAAACATATTAACTATTAAGGAATTTTTGTCTTCTACTTAAATTAAAGAGAAAAAGAAAAGTGGGAGTAACCACCCAGTATTGAACCCGGAACCGGTTTCCTAACATCCCTCTTATACTACAGCACTACCAGGTTAATCTAATTCTTCTCCGCAAAATTTAATTAGGAGACGTGACTTTCTCAACTTTTAATAACCGAGTTGCCCCAATCACTAACAAAAGCTAACTGAAAGCAAACCAGGGTGAATGTGAACAATTGCGCATTTGGTGAGTGCATTTTGCTCACCAAAGAATGTATTGGTAAAAAGGCTAGTTTTTAAATATAATATTTAGGTTATCTTTTTGGCTAATAATACTTAATAATAATATTTAGATTATCTTTTGTATATTTCTTGCATACTTTTATCATGTAACTTAAGACATGTATTGTTTTATCTTCATTGAGAGAATAAAGGTTATTAAATTATTGTCATTGTCATTATCATTATCATTGTCATTGTTATTATTGCTTTTATTATACTGGCAGCCACCATTTACGAGACAAAAATCAGCCTCATAAAAAAGACAGTAAATAATCCTAACAACATATTATATTGATATTACATGTACTGTTATCAACTAGAATGCTACTATAAATGGGAACAGTGATATCAATGATCTGACAAACTATAACTGGAGCTAAAAAAGCTGAAGTTTAAAAACATGTGCTAAAAAAAACAGCATCCAGAAATAAGCAAAAGCAGCTAAGAAAGCCATGTATGACAAATGCAATACTCAAATCAATGCAGGCTAAACAAATAATTTATAACACACACCTCCTCTCAGCTGACCCAGCTAAAATATCTGAATATAAAACTCACTCAGATAAAAGCAACCAGCAAAACTGGATTCCTACTTCAGTAAAGATTCTGACTTGTGCAAATATATCCTCAGGACCACCTGGAAATTAATTGGTACTTTCATAAAACATATGCCAACAGGTTGCATTACCCGTCAAGAATAATAAGGAACAGTATAACTAACATGCACTAGCTGATAAAAACTGATATCTGTGAGCAGTTCAACCAGTATTTGTTAATGACCATCCACAACTGGCATTAGCACCATACCGAAAACAATGCAACCATCTACAGTTTTGTAATGCCTCTTATCACAGAAGCTTGATGAGCTCTAAATGCCAACAACTTCAACACAATATTAGGGAAGTGGTCAAAACTACTACACTAGAACAGGACCCACCAAACCACAAAATAGTTGGTGGTGTCTCCCTACACCCCCCTTGCTTAACGTCAAAAGATGGTGTCTTTATTGCATAGCCACCCCTCTATCCAGCACTAAAAAATTACAGTGAGATTCAAACCTCACTTTTCTTGTTTGTCTAGTAATGCCGACTCTTGCTAGCTAAATATTCCTGAGTCAACTCAAATTTAAAAGCCAA
The DNA here is from genome assembly GCA_019787425.1 of Platygyra sinensis. Classification (NCBI taxonomy): domain Eukaryota; kingdom Metazoa; phylum Cnidaria; class Anthozoa; order Scleractinia; family Merulinidae; genus Platygyra; species Platygyra sinensis. The sequence goes on along the minus strand of JAHPZR010031907.1, from coordinate 14,103 downwards.
TAAAATGTTGTTGGTAATGTTCAAAGATAGGTGGTGTCTTTGACAACCCCCCTCCTACCCCAAAGGTGGGTCCTGTTCGAGTATAGTAGTTTTGACCAGTTCCCTAAAAGTTGATTAATTGACCGACTGACTGACTGACTGACTGACTGACTGACTGACTGACTGACTGACTGACTGACTGACTGACTGACTGCCTGACTGATTAATTGATGGACTATTAGCATTAAACCTCTGCAATTCACTGTGGTCTGCACAGTCTTGGAAATAGGATATTCACTTTGTTTGTGGGGAGGGGGAGGGCAGAATTTTTGCAATAAGATCAAAAACAGAATATTACTTCCAAGTGACTCAGCACTGTTGTTGCTCATTGTAATCAAACAACCATAATCAGGTAAACAGTAACAACTTAGCCTGTTCTGTATCACAAAGCAATACTTGGGTTGTGAGGTTTTGGTGATAAGCACAATCTCAAAGTAAGTTAATCATAGCAAGCTCATTACAGAGTCACAACTGATACTAAATGTGGGAAGACAATAACAAATTCATTGCCACTCCAAATTAGTGCTACAAATTGACCCATTGTTTAAATAGTTTTCGACACTTTATTAACCACACATGGGTGTTTTTGTGAGACCACAAAATAATAAAGTTATCAGTGAAAAAGGGTAATCTGAAAACACTGAGGCATCACAAATTTTGAGGCTTCCATTAAGTCTTTCACATAGCAACAGCTAACGAAATGGCAATGTATAACAATATAACTTGCAACTGAGCCTGAATCCAAGTCTGCTACATTTGCATAGTGTAATGCTTGAAATTTTGCTGACACAAGTGATCTGTTAGATGGCCTTTAAGTGAACACATTATTAAATTATTTTTTATTGTAACTATTTTTAAAATTATAACATGACAAATCACAAATCAGTAGAAGTGATTAAGTTAACTATTTCAGGACACTAAGCAACCAGATTGAAAAAATTAATAATCAATGATCCTTCTTCTGCATTATTCAAAATGTCTAGCTTCACTTTCCAAAATATTTGTGGTGGAAGTGATTGCAGAATGTGTCAGAATGTCCGCCTTACAAGTCCTAGCATAGTCAATCGAACCCAAGGCAAACCAAACTCTATATATCAAATGGAATAAGTTCTGCAATCAAACTAAGTTGAACTCACACAAACAAAATTGGCCAATTGCATGTTTGGTTTCTAAACTATTGATTTAAAGAAAAATTAATCAATAACAAGTTATTGGAGGCTCTTGACCAGTATAACTTACTTATAGCTTACTGTACACTCCCAGTCAGTCCAAGTGGGCTGTCACACTACATACAAGGGCTTTATTCACTTGAATTACTTCTGTCACTAAACATAATCGAACATAATTGGATGGGTTCAAACGTGTTCGGTTCCCGAACTAAATCGAACACAATCAAATGGATTGCGCTTAATCCACTTGTAATCGGCTTCCTGAGGGGGGGGGGGGGGGGGGGAAAGACCCCGGGCTAATGTGGGAGAATATGGGGACTTTAAGGGGACTCAGCAACAGAGTTCTGCCCTTGTGGTGGTGGAAATGTGGGGACTTTGCTTCTGTTCAACTGAGAGGAGATTTGGAACGATCAATTGTTTGCTCGATCAATGGCAAGATGGGGGAGGAGAAGAAGACGGGATTTTTTAAAATCCATTGTTTTTTTGTCTATCAAACAGACTATCCATCAAAATTTTGTACATATTTGTAGGCATAAGCAACTTCAAAATTCCCTTGTGTATATATTATTGTTTATAGAGGTCACTGTTAAAGGTCAATAGGTCGTCTTTTGTTAGTGATACAATAGAAGCGGTATTTCTTTAATACCGCTTTAATCAACTTAGATTGTCTTTCTCAGTTGTTCTGTTTTCAAAGGACAACAGTTTTAGAGCTATGTCTATCAAATAAATTATAGTCTCTTTGAGTTGGGTTAAGATGTATGTTGCTGTTCGGTGATATAGAGTTTGAATGAAAAAATTGACCTTGCTACCTCTTATGAATTTATTCAAGTAATAAAAGCATTAATATAAGTTTTATTTGTGCACTAGTAATTATTTTTTCCATGACCCATTAGAACTTTGATGACGTTATATTTTTTAGTATCACTTGCCCATTCATGCACAGTAGTTGTTAGTAGGATAAATCAATTTAAAACAGCTTGTAGAGAATTCAGACAAACGAAAAAGTAGACATTTTCAATTTCACATTGTGCTTAGAACCAGAAAATGAACGTGATGATATTTTATAAGTTCTTTATTGATGTTTGCCGAACCATACACATTTGTCATTAATCGGGACAAATTTAGAACAGCATACAAATTGCTCAGGATAGAAAAAGTTGATATATATTTTTTTAAATATTCACAAGAAGTTAATTTCTGAAGCATCACAGCAACCGTTCAAAGTACTCAGGAAACTTAAGAAGGTTGTGTTTAGAAGCAACAATGAGCCATCATGATAGTGTGTTTTCCTCTGTTCTTCATCAGTCCGGATAGATTTAAAACAGAATCTGGGGAATTCAGGACGGGAAGAAAAGTTGAAATTTTCACCAGACTGCGAGCAGCTTATGTAGTATTCAAGAAAAAAATAATTAAAGCTCAATTTTCATCAGAATGGAAAGTCTGAGTGTTTGCTACATGTAACTGTTCAAAGAACCAAAATAAAGTTCTGAAGTGCATCTTCAAATCTAGTTGGGTGCTTGACTTTTCCAAATACTGGGGACTTTGCAAGAAAAAAAATCCCCCACGGGTGGGGAAATACAAGAACTTTGAAATGCACAATTAGCAAAGTACCAACATCAGCCCGGGGTCCCCTCCCCCTCGGGGAAGCCGATGACAAGCGCATAAGTTCGACGTGGTTTGAATTGCTCGATTAGTTCGGAAATCGAACTCACACAAGCTTTGGTGGCGAACTCAACTGAATGAACTCAATCTATGGATCGATCAAACGCAATCCACGGATTGAGTTTGATTTCCAAACGTTCGATAATATTATACCTGCCAACTTTTTCTGAGATATAGGCATGAGATTTTTATCCTGGGAGTGCTGAGATTTATGAAGACGACACGATCATTTCCGAAGATTCCCGAAGAAGTCCGAAGTCTTCCGAAGACGTCCGAAGACTACCGAAGTTGAAGTTATCGAGAAAACGCTTAGCCACAAGGACCGACCAGAGGACCGACGTTAGTTGATAACATCAGCGCTATAGTTCGCTCCCAGTGCTTTTCACTTCAAAAATCGGAGATCGCGAGGTAAGGTATTGTCATTTATTCATTTTACACATGGTTTTCGTTCCTTACACGCGTGTGAGTTAACATATTTTTGGAAATTGTGTCAAGCAAGACGGCAACAACTCACATTTTTCAATCAGGCGTGAGAAATTGGCCCGCAGGCGTGAGACTCGTGAGTTTTCAACCCGCAGGCGTGAGACTCACGCCTAAGGCGTGAGAGTTGGCAGGTTTATAATATTTGACTAAGGCGGGACGAGTAGTTCTGACACGAACTGGTGTCAACCATATTCTACATTGCAAACACTATATTTTTTCATTGTTTTTCATAATCTATAGCTTAAGCTAGACATAGACATGAGAAAAATATTGTTATAGACTCTCTTACCTTAAACTGAACCAGCGACAAGGACTTCGACATCAACTCATAACGCGAACGCCATGTTTACGTTTACAGTGATTACACTACACTGGAGCTACCTCGTCCCCAGTCGCCCGTGCGGAAAAAGGTATTTTTTTTTTCCCCTTCCCATCGCTCCCTGCGCTCGAACACCTAACTCAAGAGCAGCACCGTCGGAAACCATATTTTCTGCACTGTCAAGCTTATTGACGTTATTGATATTCGTCCTCTGTTTATCGGGATGACTTAATGTAAAAAAGTTCGCAATCAACTCTTGATAAGCCACGATAAAGGTGTGTTAAACGATCACGAACTCCTACTTTTGTGCTATTTAAACCGGTCTAAGGGCCTGTTCACATGGAGGTGGGGACCCCAGGCAGGTGAGGTCCCCCGCCTTGGTGGGGTTACCAATCTCTCCATACAATCTCTCTTTTTTTCTTGACTGCTTT
>JAHPZR010031906.1:52500-74768 GCA_019787425.1 Platygyra sinensis | reverse complement strand
TTAACCTTTCAGATAACATGGAATAAAAGAACATCCCAATGCTAGATCTAGATAATAAGGTTCGAGTAAATTGCTCTCTATCTCCAGCAATAACAACATAAGCAGCTGGTTTAAAAGACAAGCTGTGCTTCTGTTCAGTGGCACTTCATCAAAAAAAATTATTCTGGCGATAGTTAATTTTGTTTGAAATTCTGCGTTTGGCTCAATATTTGACTCTTTCTTGCATCGGGTTGTTGCATCCATGTCGGTTATTTATTGTATATATCTAACCCTTGATTTATGGTTCTCCTTTACGGCGACGTAAAGGTGAACTTGATCGATAAAGTTAAAAGAACCCTGCGTGTACATTATTACGTGGGGAAAATATATTGGAAGATCTCTTTGTAATATAAGTATACATGAACTCACGGTGTTTGCTGTTTCTTAATTAAGTTTCGCTTTGTTTTAAAACTCATCAGTACAATATCAAGTCGATGCTGGGTTTTAATTAAGTCATAGAAATAAAAGTGATCATGAAGGACGTCCATGTACTCCAAAAGGCAGGTGTTTATCGACTTAGCCTGAAAGTTGAAGAATCGTTTTCAATCTTTTCCAATCGATCTTGCAAATTCAGGAGAAATGTCGAGGACTGTTGTAGCATTACTTTGTTTTCGTTTGGTGCCCGAAAGTCTCAACATCTGCACTGGAAATGCTTTCGCCGTTTTAGTTTTCAGGAATCAACGTTTCAGTATGAATTAAAGTTGCTATCTTCTACTAAACCTTGCACTTGCCCCTCCTCTTATGGGTGTAACGTACCCAGTATTCTCTTATATTCATAAACAAATAAAAAAAAAATTCTGTTCTCAGTTGCGCCAATGAAAACGCCGACTTTCCGCGATATCTACACTGGTTGCCAACTTTCGAGTTTATCTGTCTTTTTTTTATTATAATTTAATAATCCTCATTAAATCCATTTCGTCACCGAACAGCAAGCACTTCTAACCTTTGCCGTCAGATCGCATTATACTTGGCTTGCTGCGACTTTTTTATGCTCTACCAGCTCAGTTTAGGAGTCTGGACACGATGCATTCAACTCTGGTGCTTGATTCGATTGCTTTGTTGTGCCTCCTCGTTGTTTGTTCAATTTATACATGTTTATATGTTTCCGTTCGAAGGCACAGGGAAGTAATCAGAAGCATAATATGCAACACAACATAAAACTCTCGAAAACGTTGTTTATAGTTATAGGCTTCTCTTGTCAGTAAGAACTGCTCTTCATTTAGAAAACTCCCTTGGCGACCCTGTCGTGTATAACTGTAGGATGCAAATGTTTAAGAAACCACTAAACAGATCAGACGTCAAAAAAAAAAAAAACAAAACAAACAAAAACAAAAGAAAAACACAGAATTACCTCAGTTCTAGGCTTAGTTTTTTCAATTCGTAATAATGGAATAAGTTAAATTATAGTTTTGTGGTAACCCATACAACTTGCCTAATGTTTCAAGAGTTAAGCTCATTAAATTTGAAGTTCTTCTATGTTTACATGTAATGATTTCTATCATGCGCTATTCGTTTTGAATTGCTGCTATCAGACAATATTTGTAGAGTAGCAAGGCGTACTGCCAACTCTTCCACGTTTTTAATTTATCATTGAGCATCATGTTAAACCAGGAGCTTATTGATCACTGGTTAAACTGACTCAGTGACACGATCAATCGACCTCAGTTAATGTCGCCGTTCATCAAGCTTTTTTTTGTGGTAGATAATGGAAAGCCTTTCTACAGGCAAACCGGATCATGATTCTCGTTTGCCAAATATTTCGGTGCAAGTTTGAAATATTGGTAAACAAAACGCAACTTGCTCGAAGCAAGTTGATTGTGAGTTCAAGTTCAAATTTGCTGCGGCCAGTTCAGGTTCGAGTTTACAAGCTTCCTGGATTACTCTAAAAATAGAAAAAATTATGTAGAATTTAATTAAAACAGCAACTCTTAATCTGTTAACAGACTGTTGATCTACTTTCATTTTTTGCGAAACGTCCATTTATTTCGGTACATTTTTCATTAGGAACGCACAGCCTTGGCTTCAAACGACTGGACTCTTTATAGTCAGCGATTGAAACTTTACCAGCAAAGCTAAAATGCGTACACCACATTGGCGTAAATTAATTAAATTCTGTGACATCGCTTCATGACATTGAAAAGTTCCAATATTGTAGACGATATCAGTAAACAAAGATTAATTAAAGTAAAAGCAATTTCTGCCATGTGCGAGAGCTGTTTTCATCCTGTCAGTTTTAGGCTTTTCAAAAACAATTATGATAAAAACGCAGCAGATGATCACTTATGTATAACACACATTAAAAATCAAACAAAACTGCTCGATTTTTTATTAGAATTGGTTATCAAAGTAAATAGACACAACAACAAACAATAATATTTTCAGCAGATTTTTTATCCTGAAATATTGAAAGAGATGTTCCCCTGTCACTTGACACTTTCCAAGCGTGCTATTTATAGAAAAATGCTAGGGAAGAGACTTCTTTAGTTGTTTGTTTTAATCTATTTAAAAGTAATATAAAAGTTGATTTATTATGTTTGCAAAAGACTCCAAAGGACCAACGGAAATAATAAATGGCAAATAAATGTTTTAAATCCAGCAAACCTCCTCATGTAGAGATAGAAAATGTTTCCCCAACATTTCCTAAAATGTCAGAGGCCGCTGTGCTTCAGGCTTATCGCGTTGTACTCGTTGTCGAAACAACGTTTATTTGCATCGGGAATGCTTTCACTATTTTTGTGTTTTGGAATCAGAGACATTATTTAAAACGAGCGAGCTCTCTTCTCATCAACCTCGCAGTAGCTGATTTCCTGGTTGGGGCAAGAGAACTGATTGACATTTTGACAAACTATAACGATCGGATTATGTTCGCTCAAGGCGATGTGTCATTGATTATCAGTGCCATTCTGTTTTCCAGTGTTTCAGTGTTTTCTCTGCTTGTTATTTCGTTGGAGCGCGCTTGCGCGGTGATTTGGCCTTTTCGTCACCGAGTGGCAAGGAGTCGAATTTATGTCACAAGCATACTTATGGTCTGGCTTGCGGGTTTCTGCGTGGCTACAGTGAATGCACTAGCTGTGTATGGCATTGTAAGGTATTTGACTTCGTTTTCATTTACCTCGTGCACGCTTTTCGTTTGTCTGTGCCTGGTTTTGGCGACTTACATGACGATCAGAACACGTCTAGGGAGCACTCCCACAGTGTGTGCAGCTGAAACACAAAATAGAAAACTCGTCGAAAACAACATAAAATTGGCCAAAACTTTGTTTATTGTTATCGGATTGTCGTTTGGCCTTTGGCTGCCCGCTATATCAGTGTACACCATCAAGGGAATTTGCCACGACTGTCTCACGGGAACTGTTTATGTACATGCAGTGTCCATAGCAACGGTTTTACACTTTGCGAACTCCCTCGTTAATCCAATCGTTTACAGTTACAGAATGCCAAAGTTCAAAGCAGCACTGAAGAACTTGCTACGAAGATGAATAATCAAGTTAATTTCTTTAAAAGAGAAATACATAAATAAATAAATAAATAAATAAATAAATAAGTAAATAAAGTCGTTCGCTTCCATTATAATTTTTTCAGATAGGCTATGAAGTTTTATGAAGAGTTTCTTGCCATACGAGAACTTGGTTTGTTGAATCTTATGATCATGGGACCTGCATGGTAAAGAAAGACATAAACACTATTTAAGTTTTATCTATATGTTCAAAATAGAGTGCCAGTAAATGGATGTGTGTATTAAAATGACGTGATAAATGACTAAATTGATCATCAGCTAAAAAGTGCTCAATGGGTTTACCAGAGCTTTGAACAGATACGCAGACTTACATTAGGTCAAAAGCATTTATTTGCTACTGTGAGTTTCATGCCTCTTACGAGACAATCATCAGGCAACTGCCAAGAAGAAAGAATACATGGTGTACTTATAGTGATTTTGAAAAAACGGTGACAATTCACAATTGGCTGAGGTGTATAGCAACGGTAAAACAATTTACAGTAGTAAATGTTAAAATGAATCTTATAGGCTCAAATAATGACGCTATTTAAAAAAAAAAGCGGTAATAACAACGGTTAAACAAGTTTCAGTAAACTTCTAAAAATAAACTGCTAAAAATAAATCTTAAAAGCTCAAACGATCACGCTATTTAGAAGAAATTTGTTTGTATGTCTGCAACTCGATACAAGTTCATTTCTGCTGTTCATGGTCGCCATACCGCATATATCACTTGGTAGTTTCATGGCACTTGACAATTCTTCTATTGGGTGAGATCGAACGTCAGCTTATAAAGGCGCCTCTGGCTGCCGCTATCAGTCCATTTTGATCTCACCCACCCACCCAACCCATGCATGGAAAGATGGACCACTACACCAGGAACAACGTCCCCTGCCGACCATGTAACTCTGAAGTAATGCAGACGGGGCATACGGTTCATAGCCCTTATCCGAGAAGACTTGAACGTTTAACCATTTGAAGATATAATTACAAAGGCAGCACATTCTCCTCAGTTATGCTAACACCTTGAGCGTTGGTCCGGTCTAGAGCTTGAGCCCTCGACCTCCCGCTCAGCAGATTGAGCTAACCAGGCGGCGGTAAAATGACAAGAACTGTCCAACACATGCACGAGACAGTGTCCTTTAAAAAAACTATGTCATGCAGCATTTTCAAGCAGGGCATTAATAACTTACGGTTTATATTAGCTGTATATTCTTAGCATTTTTTACAATTATTTTTGCGACGTGATAATGTAAGTTAGTTTTGAGCATTTTCTTTTTCATCTTTTCATTCTTTTAACTGTTTTCTTGACTAGTACATGATTTGTCAAAACCGCCAATTCTGCCAAGATATACTTAATAATTAGACTACGAGCCCGAGTTTTCTACGAGCAGACTATCGCTCGTAGAAAACGAGGGCGGGTAGTCTAGTTGTTTTAGTATAAATTTACCGTAGTCTCATTGCATAAAAAGAAAAAAAAAGTGACAAGTAACGCGTAGAAAAGAACTGTTTTATTATGTTACATCAGGTTCAAACGTGATGCGCGATGTGCACGGATGCGTAACTGTTGACTATCAGCAGATAGAAAACGGTAATATAGCCAATCAAATTCACGGATTCACAATAGACTACGGTAATTTTATACGTACTAAATCAGTATAATACCTGCTCAGCATCTTCTGGTAACTACTATATTATTCATTCTAGGCTCAATCGTCATAAAAACTCTTTTTTCATCGTTGGGGAAAAATTTGGAACAGCATTCCTGAAAGCTATCGAAGACTACCAAAGCACATTATTCAAACAGAAAATTCAAGCATTATTATTTGTAGCTTTAGAAACTCTGGACAGTTATGCTGACACTAGCACTCTTATTTTTGAAATAAAAAAGGCATCATAATTATAATTCAATCATAACTTATGATATTTTTCTTCACTTTTTATCACTTTTTTCCTCTTTTGACAAGTAATGTATTTAAAATCGACTTTTTTTTTAACGCCTTCAATAATTAGTAATTCGTGTTTGTATGTCCTTAACACCGCCTGCCTAGATTAGCTTGCTATTTGAAGGCGGTGTTCATTGTAAGAAATTTTTTGAAAGACTAGTAATAAACTTGAAACTTGCTGATTTAACAAAAATTTGTCAAAATCGTCAATTCCTGCACTGTATACTTTGACGAATTCTACTAAAATTCATCAAAATCGTGAAATCATGAACATTCATTCAAATGTTCGTCAAATCTTCCATTTTCTGCCTTGCGGGGTTTATGACAGTTTTATATTTCGCGCCAGATTTCATCGAATTTGAGTGCATGTCAAATATGGGCCCGTCAAGCCTTTGTCGACAATGCATAAGTAGGTGACTTGTACAGATAACGTAAAGCGAAAGAAGTAAAGTTATATTGATTAACATTGTTGAAAGTCGAACATCCACCACTGCAGGAAAAACTAGTCAAAACATGAACAGCACGGCTGAAAAGATCCCGGCTGCCCTGACGAGTCTGATACCAGTCGAATACGAGTCTAGGGCCGAACCCACACACGGCCGCTCTCACGTGGCTTTTATAGCTCAGTTGGTAGAGCATTGCACCGGTAACGTAAAAGGTCGTGGTTCGAATCCAGTTCAAAGCCTGAATTTTTTCAGGTCATTTTTTCAGTAGTCACGGTCATGACTGCATTCGCCGCTTTCATTATTTCACAAACTCGAGTGTTCAGTAACTGGCAAAGTACAGCGTAAAGTTCCGCTGAAATACCTGCGAACGAAAACACAGAACACCACAAAAATAGAATTGTTAATAAGGAAAATAGGAGGCTGAAATGTACTGATATGTATTCACATCATAATCGGACTCAATGAAAAAAAATGGAACTGAACGGGTTGCAAGTGGTATTAACTCCATCACGCCCACCAGTAAATCTGAGAGTGTGAGGTTGAGCAGAAGATATGATGGGTTCGCTGTCCACCAAGTCTCTTTTGCCGAAACACAGATATGCATGGTGAATGTGTCTCCTGTACAAATGAAAATTGATTCTGTTGAGAGCAAAACAAAAAACAAGACTAAGACTGTATTGCCAGTAATAAATGGAACTACTTCTTAATAATCCATGCCCCTCAGTGAATGGACAATTTTCTGAAGTCACAGGAACTGACAGATTTTCGTTTGAAACCTACTACAATAGATAAGATGCACCTGTAAGTGATAAAATAGAGAACCCTAAATGAATGGCATATCGAATTGTGGCTACGTACATCATCCTTGGAAAGATCCTAGCAAAAGCAATCAGGAAACTCTTATCACTGTCTGAGGACCTCAAGTTTCGAAAGACACAGGCAGCGTTCAGAAGAGGAAAGAGGTTGTATTGACCACAATACAACGCTGAGAAATATTATCAAACAATGCACCGAATGGCAGCGATCTCTCTATGTGAACTTTGCAGATTTTGCCAAGGCCTTCAACAGCGTAAACTGGCATAGCCTCTGACGGACACTACGAGCCTATAAAATCCCCTTTAACCTCGTTGAGATCATCAGATGTTTCTTTGGCAAAGTTGCCTGCTGTGTTGGTGATGGTGACATCCCGTTTGAAGTCAAGGTCGGTGTCAGGCAGGGCTGCGTCATGTCTGCAGTGCTTTTCAATCTTGTTATAGACTGGATCATGCCGCGCACCACAGAGGACAAGGTCAGAGGCATTAGATGGACCCCTTTTCTGTTACCTGGAAGAACTGGATTACGCTGCCGATTTAGGCTTAGCGTTACTCTTACACAGACACGGCGTTTTCATAGACCGATCTACTTTTAGTTTGAAAGGACGAAGAAGCAGCAATTTTGTGAGAATCTTAATGAAAAGAACGAGACTTTTAAATTTAAAAAACATGTTTCGGCAACTCCTGTGCCATCGTCAGTTTACGAATGGAATTACAATGACGAGCAATATATAGCGGAACATTAGAATAACAAAGGTATAATACACAACTGATTACAAAGAAAGATTAAGATTTACATGAAACAATTGTTGATTTAGGGAGGGTTTCTCCCAGTGAATATGTACTGCCTCCTTGATTTTTAATTGTGTCCGTGTTGTTGCTTGGTCTATGACAACAAAGCACTCGCTCGAACAAAGTGCCCGACACCCAGGTGAATCCTGTAAATGCTTGAAAATGTGAGAGGCCTTATCCATATTTAAGTGCTCGTTTATGCGCGTGCAAATGTGTCGGGAAGTCTCGCCGACATAGCAGGCACCGCAGCCTGCACACCTGAATCTATAAACAACGCATGATTTGAGCTCTTTAGGGATAAGGTCTTTCACGCTAAACAAGGAGCCGATTTTGAACGAAGAAAACACTAGCTTAATATTAAAGCTGTTGTCACAAAAACGTTGAATGGTTCTGCGAATCCGCTTTTGTGCAAGTCGTATTAGTATACAGAGTGATGTAACTAACAGCTAAGTCTATACTTTCCTCTAAAGGAATGTTCGTGAAAACGCTTTCCATGTCAAACGACATCATGAACTTGTTGAAATTGTCTGCTATTGCACAAAACCGGATTCGCAGAACCATTCAACGTTTTTGGCACTTGCCAGAAGGTATAACTCAGTAGTATGACAAGTAAATAAGGAAGCGTGGATGAAACTGCTAGACGCAGCAAAATCAGAAGAATTTCGCCTCTTTGGCACTTGCGAAAAGGTATAACTCCGTAGATTGAAAGTAAATAAGGAAGCACGGATGAAACTGCTAGACGCAGCAAAATCAGTAGGATTTCGCCTCTTTGACACTTGCCAAAAGGTACAACTCAGTAGTATGACGAGTAAATAAGGAAGCGCGGATAAAACTGCTAGACGCAGCAAAATCACTAGGATTTCGCCTCTTTGGCACTTGTCCGAAGGTATAACTCAGTAGTATGACAAGTAAATAAGGAAGCGCGGATGAAACTGCTAGACGCAGAAAAATCAGTAGGATTTTACCTCTTTGGCACTTGCCAAAAGCTATAACTCAGTGGTATGATAAGTAAATAAGGAAGCGCGGATGAAACTGCTAGACGCAGCAAAATCAGTTGGATTTAACCTCTCTGGAACTTGCCAAAAGGTATAACTCAGTAGTATGACAAGTAAATAAGAAAGCGCGGATGAAACTACTAGACGCAGCAAAATCAGTAGTATTTCACCTCTTTGGCACTTGCTAAAAGGTATAACTTAGTAGTATGACAAGTAAATAAGGAAGCGCGGTTGAAACTGCTAGACGCAGCAAAATCAGTAGGATTTCGCCTCTTTGGCACTTGTCCGAAGGTATAACTCAGTAGTATGACAAGTAAATAAGGAAGCGCGGATGAAACTGCTAGACGCAGCAAAATCAGTAGGATTTCACCTCTTTGGCACTTGTCAAAAGGTATAACTTAGTAGTATGAAGAATAAATAAGGAAGCGCAGATAAAACTGCTAGACCCAGCAAAATCAGTAGGATTTCACCTCTCTGGAACTTGTCAAAAGGTATAACTCAGTAGTATGACAAGTAAATAAGGAAGCGCGGATGAAACTGCTAGACGCTGCAAAATCAGTAGGATTTAACCTCTTTGGCACTTGCCAAAAGCTATAACTCAGTAGTTTGACAAGTAAATAAGGAAGCGCGGATGAAACTGCTAGACGCAGCAAAATCAGTTGGATTTAACCTCTCTGGAACTTGCCAAAAGGTATAACTCAGTAGTATGACAAGTAAATAAGAAAGCGCGGATGAACCTACTAGACGCAGCAAAATCAGTAGTATTTCACCTCTTTGGCACTTGCTAAAAGGTATAACTTAGTAGTATGACAAGTAAATAAGGAAGCGCGGTTGAAACTGCTAGACGCAGCAAAATCAGTAGGATTTCACCTCTTTGGCACTTGTCAAAAGGTATAACTCAGTAGTATGAAGAGTAAATAAGGAAGCGCAGATAAAACTGCTAGACCCAGCAAAATCAGTTGGATTTAACCTCTCTGGAACTTGCCAAAAGGTATAACTCAGTAGTATGACAAGTAAATAAGAAAGCGCGGATGAAACCTACTAGACGCAGCAAAATCAGTAGTATTTCACCTCTTTGGCACTTGCTAAAAGGTATAACTTAGTAGTATGACAAGTAAATAAGGAAGCGCGGTTGAAACTGCTAGACGCAGCAAAATCAGTAGGATTTCGCCTCTTTGGCACTTGTCCGAAGGTATCTCTCAGTAGTATGACAAGTAAATAAGGAAGCGCGGATGAAACTGCTAGACGCAGCAAAATCAGTAGAATTTCACGTCTTTGGCACTTGCCAAAAGGTATAACTCAGTAGTATGATAAGTAAATAAAGAAGCGCGGATGAAACTGCTAGACGCAGCAAAATCAGTAGGATTTCACCTCTTTGGCACTTGTCAAAAGGTATAACTCAGTAGTATGAAGAGTAAATAAGGAAGCGCAGATAAAACTGCTAGACCCAGCAAAGTCAGTAGGATTTCACCTCTCTGGAACTTGTCAAAAGGTATAATTCAGTAGTATGGCAAGCAAATAAGGAAGCGCGGATGAAAACTGCTAGACGCAGAAAAATCAGTAGGATTTCACCTCTTTGGCACTTGCCAAAAGCTATAACTCAGTAGTTTGACAAGTAAATAAGGAAGCGCGGATGAAACTGCTAGACGCAGCAAATCAGTTGGATTTAACCTCTCTGGAACTTGCCAAAAGGTATAACTCAGTAGTATGACAAGTAAATAAGAAAGCGCGGATGAAACTACTAGACGCAGCAAAATCAGTAGTATTTCACCTCTTTGGCACTTGCTAAAAGGTATAACTTAGTAGTATGACAAGTAAATAAGGAAGCGCGGATGAAACTGCTAGACGCAGCAAAATCAGTAGGATTTCACCTCTTTGGCACTTGCCAAAAGGTATAACTCAGTAGTATGACAAGTAAATAAGGAAGCGCGGATGAAACTGCTAGACGCAGCAAAATCAGTAGGATTTCGCCTCTTTGGCACTTGCCAAAGGTATAACTCAGTAGTATGACAAGTAAATAAGGAAGCGCGGATGAAACTGCTAGACGCAGCAAAATCAGTAGGATTTCGCCTCTTTGGCACTTGCCAAAAGGTATAACTCAGTAGTATGACAAGTAAATAAGGAAGCGCGGATGAAACTGCTAGACGCAGCAAAATCAGTAGGATTTCGCCTCTTTGGCACTTGCCAAAGGTATAACTCAGTAGTATGACAAGTAAATAAGGAAGCGCGGATGAAACTGCTAGACGCAGCAAAATCAGTAGGATTTCGCCTCTTTGGCACTTGCCAAAGGTATAACTCAGTAGTATGACAAGTAAATAAGGAAGCGCGGATGAAACTGCTAGACGCAGCAAAATCAGTAGGATTTCGCCTCTTTGGCACTTGCCAAAAGGTATAACTCAGTAGTATGACAAGTAAATAAGGAAGCGCGGATGAAACTGCTAGACGCAGCAAAATCAGTAGGATTTCGCCTCTTTGGCACTTGCCAAAAGGTATAACTCAGTAGTATGTTAAGTAAATAAGGAAGCGCGGATGAAACTGCTAGACGCAGCAAAATTAGTAGGATTTCGCCTCTTTGGCACTTGCCAAAAGGTATAACTCAGTAGTATGACAAGTAATGTACGAAATCACGAGTGGCCATGTGGTGTTAAGTGTTGCAACGAAATATAAACTTGAGTCAAGTAAGTCTTGTACGCATGTCGTGTAATAATTAAAGAAACAACAACAACAAAAAACCCAGCAGGAACAACAACAACAACAGCAACAACAACAACAACAACAACAACAACAACAACAACAACAACAACAACAACAACAACTGCCACTAAAACCATTTTGATTTCTCGGGAAGCTAAGTTCCGATTAAATTAATATTCCGACATTAACTACTGTTTCTTCGGATGGGACCCATTGTAGAACATCTTGCAGTTGGCGGCTCAATTCATTTTATTTCCAGTCCTAAACAACTGTTATTTGAAGAAATTTCCCTGAGCCTCGTAATGGATTCTATTGTTCAGTTGATGAAATAAATTAACCCTTGCAGGATCAATAACATTCAGTGCTCGGTCGAAGAAAGTAAATTTACTGCGAAGAAGATCTTTGAATGGCGAGTTAACCATGTCAAAGGTCGTGATCGTTTTCTACGTCATAAACGCGTTTCAAGCAATGATAATTGTTGTTGCAAATGCATTTACCATATACGTGTTCCGTTATTGTAGGAACAACCTGAAACGAACGGGTCTTCTCCTGATTAATCTTGCAGTGATAGATCTTCTTGTAGGAGTAGCCACGTTCATTGAAATAATTCCACAAGTCGTACGGAAAGAATCTATTGAACCAATACACTATGACGATCCTATTTCAGTGTTTCAGGTTTTGTGTTCATGCTCATCGGTGATTTGTCTAGTTGCAGTTTCTCTGGAGCGCGCTTATGCAGTTTTGAAGTCGTTTCGTCATCGAGCTGCAAGCACTCAAGCTTACATCTTGAGTATTGTTTTTGTTTGGGTTGGAGGTCTCGCAATGGCTGTAGTCTTCACCTTGGAAATGTTCCAGCTTCTCCCTACCATCTATAGTACGGCCATACAGGACGTGGTGCTGGTGTCGGCATTTTGTGTCGTCGTTGCAGCACACATGGCGATACACACTCGACTAAAAGTAACTGTCAAAATAAGAGGAAAACTGTGTTGCGCAAAGTTTGTTCGTTAAAGAAAACTTAGTGGATATTTGTTTTTGCGCGAAAAAGTACTTAAAACTTCCATACGTTTCGAGGCTGCTGCCTCTTCATCAGTGGATAAAAAGCAACTGTGCCTTCACTTGAAGCTCACAATCGACATTCAGCGCAACAAAATGCCAAGCTCTCCCGTACTTTATTTATTATCATAGCCTTGTCGCTCTCACTTTGGCTTCCTTCCATTGTGTTGTATACTATTGATGATGTTTGCCCTGCCTGTACGTTGCCAGAAATACTGCTGTTCATCTCAAGAGTGTTACATCTGACGAATTCCTTGATCAACCCAGTTGTGTACAGTTACCGAATGCCAATGTTTAAAGAATCTTCGAAGAGATGTCTCAAAAAATGCAGCGTCAACAGCAAACGTGACATTAACGAAGAGTCAACTCAGTCAGGAACTTTTGATACTCCTCTTTAATTAATAAGGTAGTCCAGTGGAAACTCTCGCGTTCCTGAGTGAACCATGTACTTATTGATAAGGCGGTTGGAAAATCCCCCCCCTCTTCATATTTTAAATGTATCTTGCCGATGCAGCTATCATCCGTTGGAAAAGAAAAAAATGTTGAGAAGCTGAAAGTCATACACCCCTCCCCCTCATCAATAATCTAGGCGCCAGACTTTTATTTCAATCTTTGTGATAGTTCGTTCTCTGGTTAAAAGACTTTGAAAATGTAAGCTGAGTCGCAGAGTATAGCAGCAGAGAGCTCTTGTTTTTAATCTTTTAACCACAAAATTCATGAAATCGTTTTTCAACTTTTTGTCAGTGTTGCTATTAATCGCAATCTCCTCTGTGTTGCTGTAAACGTGCAAAAGCAAAAAAAAAAAAACCCTCTTTTTATGGGGCAGCTGATAATGATAATTATAATCTGTACCTTTAATTTGTTAAACTAACTGCTGTTGTGTAAGTTTGTCTTTTAATAGGTGTGTTCTTGTATTTGGCTTGCCCCGCCTCGATTAGCTTAGATATTTGCGGGGTAGGCCATCCATTAACTATTATTATTATTTGGTTTAATAAAGTTGTTGTTGTCTATATTGTCAAGTAATTTCGTAACAAAATATTGAAGTAATCCAGTTGAGAAAATTCGCCTCAATACATTGTAAAACAGAAGTGGAGGATATTGATGCAAAAGTAATTATGTATCGTGGGAAAAAGTACATATGCCGTACTATCTATCAGTAAGCAGTCGTTTGCGTTCACCTCATTTAGTCTTTTATGTGTTCCACTCACGCAGACACTAAAGAGGCAATGGTAAATAGACATGACAGCTAAAAAAACCAGCAAAAGTCGCATTTTTAAAAATATTTTGCAAGGCTCGCAGCATTTAACAACTTTTGAAAGTGTTTCTAAAGATTAATATGTTTAATACAAAAATCTCTATTAGTTTTCGTTGCATGCTATGAAATGACATAACAGTTTCGTAATATTACAATCTTTATTTGATAAGAAAACGAAACCACCACAGTTAGTGACTCACGCAAAGCTTAAGGTACTTTTAGTCATTCTATTGCTTTTTCCCGACTATATTTATTTATTTATTTTTTAATACTTAATTGTAACCTTACATATTCCTGTTGTTTCCTTGTAGTAAGTACATATAATTATTAAAAATCTTGAGACTTCAAGCTTAATATACATTTTTTGGCTTAATAACGGACTAGCCTAATCTACAGCATAATCTGCAATGCAGAAAAGACGGCAACTAATGAAAATATGAATTAACTCCGAGCGGTACTTTCGACAAGATTGACTGCGAAATCAAGTTTACCATACTCAATTCTACGCTAGACAAAAAGGAGTTTCATTCATAATTTATTAAACAATAACTGCAACTGAGAAGTTAAACTAATAAAAGTTTAGGTCTTGACAAATCAGAATGGGGTCCTTTATACTTTTAATTACAATTCTGGAAAACAACCTCCAGCTTTATTACGGCCTTTGTTCAGTTCAACATGAGCCTACAGTAAGAAGATAAACTTAATCTGACAGTAGAAAAATTAATTATAATTTCAGACTTACCTACAAAACCTTTTTATATGAAAAATAATCTTTATACACTTGTAAAAACCCTTTATACTGCTTTTTTTCCATTTATGTGTTATCAGCAAGCAATCTAAAAACTTGCATAAACAGATTTCCAGACAAATGTGCAATATTCATCAATTTTCATAAAATACATAAGCCAGGTGTAAAGCGAGGTGTGAAGACTAACCCCTTGTTGCTTGAACTGTTTTTTTTTTTTTTTTTTTTCCGGTTTACTTTTTAGGAAAACTAAAGCTGAAATATTTTGAAAACATGCATGTCACTCTCGCGCTAGCTGGAATCAGTAACCGACGGATTCCTTATGTCCAGCAAAAAGTGTATCGCCTTAGTAGCAAGAAGGGTCTTAAATAGAATTTTTCTATTTTAAGCTCTTTAGAAATGAGAATCTTCATGATATTCATTGAAGAAAGACTAGTAAAATTATGATAAATACTAAGATATATATATGGCAAGATCATATCAGTACTAAGAAGCTGTTAAATATGGGTAATTGATCAAGTGTGAGGTCACTTGTTCCTGAGCGGGCAAGTAGCTCCATCATCTTGCCCACTCGGGTAGCCAATCACAGCGCGCGATTTGGTTCATCCTACCCGCTCAAGGAGCTAGCCATATAATAAAGTGAACTATTGTAGATGGAATATAACTGGTCACATCCTGAGGCAAGATCGCAATAACAAAAACATAGCAATAAGCTGGGCCCCAGAAGGGAAAAGGAAAAGAGAAAAGCCCAAGACAACATGGCGACGAACAGTTGATAAGGAGGGTAAAACGGAAGGGTGGAGATCATGGGAGAAAACGAGGATGATTACAGCAGACAGAGAAAAGTGAACGATCTCTGTAAAGGCCAATGAGGATAGGTAACATGTAACTGCTTTCCAGAGAGACAGAAATAGTAGCAGGGAGCTCATACCAAGACGGATAAATGACCAAGCAAAGCTGTTGTACTGCCTGTGAAACTAGAAGGTCTTTACATTTTTAATTTTAATCTTAACTTGCATTCTTACGTGCTGATCATTGGTATATACCAGCGTTTTTTATGTTGAATTAGCTGATCGGTCAGTTTTTTTTCTTTCAGTTTAAATAAAGCATTTATTATTAACGTTATTATTACAGTCTGCCAGAAATATTGATGCAGTCACTCTATAGATGGTCAACTGACATTGTAGGACAATAGTCTACTTAATCTGCAGAAATATACCGATTTCTACCTGTTGCTTGCTGACAGAAATGTGGCTCTTAGCTGAAACATATCTTAACTTGCCGACTGAGGAGACCACTGAGTTTGTAGTAAAAATAATGCACTTTACTGTAGATGATTTAACAAGCAGTCAATTCCAAGTATGCATGCTCTATTTTCTAAGTCTCTTATTTTCTTTTCTTCTTACTGCAAACAGAAAACATTTAATGATTAAACCAAGCAAAAGCAAAATTGATGGAAGCCTGCATTCAAAAACTTGAAAAAAAAAGGAATTTTATAATTATTCACGCCTTAACTACTGTGGTTCTGCTTGCTTTATTCCCCTAATGCTTAGAGCTTTTACGGAATTTTAATGAACATGTGTAAACATTGATTGAAATTGGTCAATTCAATCTCAAATTTCAGCTTACAAATAATTTGTACCTTAGACAATTAATAATTTATATGGGATGATGACTCAGCAGTTTAGCTCTTCAGGGCTATCTTATTATCAGTGGGAAAAATGAGCATATCAATGAAGTGATCAGATCTACATGAAAGCATTTACACTGGTCACCATATTGATAGCCAGATCACTACAAAACTTGATAAAATTCTTGAAAACGATTTCTCCCAATGTATGGTCGATGAAGCCAGTAACAAATGACTTTTCTCACCTTTTTACCTGTTCTTCTTGTATCAAGTTGTATTGAAAGACGAAGAAATACAACAGATTGTCATATCGCCCGTCACATTCTCTAACGGTGCAAACGAAAATTACCAGTAATCATGCAATAAAGTTAAAGGTGAAAAAAAACAGTCAAGTGAATTTTGATTGGTTGAGTTGGCATATTGCACACGCTCTACCATACTACATGTACATGTACCGGTACATGTGCGTTGTAAATCTGCAGAGACCTGGCCTCACACACAAATGTTCTTTGCATGTATGTTTGCTCATCACGTGCTCCTCATGGGAGAGCAAAGACTGCATAACAAGTCCAGAGCATCTGTGTAGGCATGCCTGTACAGACCTGTATTTGAGTGATGCAGTATGTTAACCAAGCATCACCTTTATGGACCATTAATACCGTCCTTGCCACATTTTTTTTCAGGCAGCGATTAACATACATATGTAGCCTTCAAACAAAGGATACTTCTGGTAGCTGCTCGTCCTCACCAAACATTTTAAGAGAGACAAGTGAGCGCCAAAAATATGTTTGCACTCGCAGGCTACAGGTAACAATATTTTCTTTGAAAGAGCATGGTGATGATTATTAAGTGGACACCTTTGGGCTCACTAGTGTCAGTGTTCATTTACAGAGGGTGTCTGCTCTAAACAGGTTTGGCAATTATAATAGTTTATTATTAACCCTTTTGTAACACAGTGTAACAAAGTGTAAGAACAACGCTTGCTCATAGCACAATGTCCAGACAGCCAATGCATCAATCTTAGCTTTGAAACAACATTGCTAAACAATGTTAATGGTGTCTGAGCTGAGCTCTCAGAAGTAAAAATAATACAGGGTCTGCTTAATGCATGTTTCAGTGTGTGATCAGTTATTTCAAAACACTCATGAATTAATTAAATGTCATGTTTGGAAAAAAAGAACACATTAAGAGTGAGTGTCCAGAAAAATAAAAAAAATTGAGCGGCAAATTTCAAAATTTTAAAACCACTCAAACTTTGGCTTTTAGTGGTCCATATTTAACTATTTATCGCTGTCTGGTTCATTTTGTCAAATGGTGTTTTGTTTCGGCAGCAAATGACGATACTCGATTTCGGAGCCAGGCATTGAAAAATATGGCTCAAAAATTAGGCATTTTGAAGCTAACGGCTTGCCGTAACTATAACCCCAGAAGACATCCAATTGCAATCAGCTTATTCTACAACTTTTGCAAGTTTCATTTTGCCATTCCTATGACATTTGAAAAACAGTAAGATATTGCGTGAGACCTAAAGGAAAGCCCTCTGCTTTTCCACGGAAATTGCTAGCAAACTTCAAAAAATAATTTACCCTACTACCTTTATCACAAATCCAATGAAATTCATCTCATATAATTCCTAATAAATGAGCTCTTAGCTGATGTAATTTTTTTCTGGGGAAATTAGATTGTGCTGTATGAGAGAGCGCTCAAAATTGCAATATTTCGTGAAATCAGACAAGCGATTGCGTGACCGACCGTGACAAATAGCTCTATCATCGTAGCCCAAAGCCCTGAGCTCAGTGGAAATATATCTTCTAGTTGTTGCAGAGATTTGTTATCTATTAGTTTTCGAAAAAATACAGCGGCTGATGGCATGCTTGCTTTATCACTAACTTGTATGATATTTTTAGGTGAACAGTGCATGTGCAGTGCGTTAACTGTACTTTCAGTATTTTTTCTTCTGGTGAATGACGCTGTTTTTCCGGTACAATTGATACCATTTCTATTTTTAAAACACCTGCTCATTGTAAAGAATTCAAAGTTCAAAAAATCAAGATTTTTTTCATTGATCACTAGGGGCTCCGCAATTTTTGTTTTGGCAGAAAATGGCAATACTAGATCTCAGGGCCAGATGTGTGAAAATTAGGCTTAAAAAATTAGTATTTTTGAAGAAACACACATGCCTCAAGTATAAAGCCAGAAGATATCCACATGCCATCGGCTTATCCTAAAGCTTTCCCAGGTTCTGTATTGTAGTTTTTATGACATTTGAAAAAAATTCCGACATTGTGCGAGATCTGAAAGAAAGCCCATGTTTTTTTTTTTGCGGAAATCACCGCCAATCATTTTCTCTTGGTTTTGACATTATCTGTTCCGAGCGCATGAAAACGAGGTCGGAAAGGCCAGGGTTCTGTTTACTAATACAGTGGAACCTCGATTTAACGAAGTCGCTGGGGACCGGCCAAATCTGTTCATTAAATGGAGGGTTCGTTATATCGAAAACCTCGATTTAACGAATTTGAGGGAAAACGACCAATAATCGAGGTCATAGTTAATGATTGATTTGTAACACAGATGACTTCTGTGGAAATACTTTACGCCAATGTCTACGACATGTAATAAGCCGTTGACTGAACAGTTGCTGTCTCTTTACCATAAGGATTAAAGGATTTGCTGACTGTTGATCTGTTCACCGTTTATCTTCTGTCACGTGTTGACATTGTAATTCGTTATATCGAGGTAGATTTTACGTTTGGGGTTCCGGATTATGTTCGTTGTATCGAAGATTGTTATATCGAGGTTCGTTATATCGAGGTACTATTCCATACATTTTACTGTAACTTTGGCCGGGACCTAGAATATCGTTCGTTATATCGAGGCCTTCGTTAAATAGAGGTTCGTTAAATCGAGGTTCCACTGTAGAGCGACTAGACGTGGAAAGGTGCTTAAATGCGCTGTTAGAGAGGAAGATCTCACGTTATTTTCAGTTTTTTTGATATATTTCTCGGAAAAAGTTTAGAAAATCGAAAGGCAGGTCCAAGTATTTGGCTGGCAGTAATTTCAGCAGCACCTAAGATGCCAACGCATTGCTGCGTGCCGCTATGTACGAAGAAAGGATCTCGTGAGGAAGAGACCGGAGAGAAGGTTTCCTACTTCAAATTTCCCACTGAAGAAGGGTTAAGAAAGTTGTGGATTCATGCTAATCGGAGAGATGAGGGAAAAAAATTCCAGATTTCAAATACTACCAAACGTTCAAATCTGACGATTTAAGGAAGAGTTTCAAAGCATAGTTTCCTTGAGGAAAGGGGCTGTTCCTTCAGTTTTCGCTTGGAAACGAAGCTCACCTTGCAAGCGACCGCCTCCAACGCCTCGCATCCTCAGTACGGCCACCACTCTGCCACACAACCTGAACGAAAATATTAGTGAAGTTGTGGAGACTGCCGGTTCGAGCGAAATTTTGGAGATATCAGAAAGCTCATCCAACTCACACCTCGCACCGGAAATTGAAAAACTCCAGTCTTCGACAAATTTTGATTTGAAGTCCGAAGAAAATCTGGAAATTGCACGACTCGAGAAACTTTTAGCCGCAACTATTAAAATTAAAGAAGTGCTTGGGAGCGAAGTGTTATCTCTGAAGGAAAACATTGCTTTTCTCGAGCAAAAATGCGAGAAACTCGTGAAGCACGTGTTTTGATTTGACAACATCAAACAGGCGACTCTTTGTTGACATTTTATACTGGGTTTCCAAATGTCCTAAAAATGATGGTTCTGTATGAATATTTAGATCCTGGTGTCAATGGAATACTGTAAATATTAAAAACTGGTTGTCTAGCCAGGATGATTCACAAAAGGCTGCTGCTGGTAATTAAGTAAAGCAAGGAAGGCCAAGGACTTTAACACCTACAGACAGACAGACAGACAGACAGACAGACAGACAGACAGACAACCTTTATTTAAGCAAGATAGTTTAAAAAGCTGTGCAGCTTGTGGGGTCGTGCGTAAATACTAAACCTAAGAATAAAATATGTACATAATGAGTGACAAAATATAATCAACTTTTTAAATTAAAACTAATACTTAACTGTATATATATGTACATCGTCAAAAGACCTTAAATCCCCTAAATATAAATGAAATCTTTACGTCTTAAATTTGTGGTAGTTATAGAGGTCTCTTTGAAAGTCAACTCTTTAAAAATGTCCATTGAACGGATTTTCTTTTTCAGGTTTTTATAACTTGTGCTTGAAAAATTCTTATCTCTAGAAATTAAAATATTCCACAGTACAGAGCCTCTATGAGCAATAGAGTTTTTGCCATAAATGTAGAGTTTAAACGAGGCACCGTAAGAGAGTCTGACGCTCGTAAAGTGTAACCTGTGGGACGTTTCATCACGATGTTATCTGATAGCACTTGTGGGAGCTCATCTTGAAATGCTTTGTGTATGAGCTTTAACCAAACTAGTTTATAACAATGGCTCAGCGAATGCCAATCAGCTTGAAGTAACACGTCCGACGATCTCATGTCCTTTGGTAAGTTGAAAATAATCCTTGCCGCTCTACAGTGCAATCGTTCCAATGAATAAAAAAGATCAGCATTGAAGCACGACCCCCACAAAACGAGGCCGTAAGTTACTGATGGAAATATGAGTGGAAGTAGATTAAACGGCCAAATAAAATTAATGGCAGTACACTGTACAAGAAATTATTTCCAAATCCCCTGATGCTATTATAATAACTTGCTTGACAAAAGGGAGGAAGAATTAAACCCCACAAGAATAGATTGAAAACCAACTCCATAATGAACTATTTACAAAACGATTGATATTGTAACCTTGCAAAAATGTTGAAAACCAGAATGTAACCCCTGGAAAATTGGCATGTATAATTTGTTTAAATTAAAGCGTATTACAAAATGAAGGAAAAACATGAGGAAGTGGGGGAGGGGGTTGACCTTGCAATATAACTAAAATTGTATTGCAATTTAAATTCATCTTTGGTTTACTATTTTTCAAACCAGGTTGTAGAAATGTTTTTCATTGTCTTGTTTTCAATAACAACACATCAAGAAAAATAAATTCAAATGAAAGTGGTGAAAAATGAAATTAAACCAAAACTAAATTTTAGCCAAAAAATTATTATATTGCAAGTGTGGATTGCCCTATAGAATAGGCAAAACCAAAGTGGAAACCCCTTAAAAAGCTGACATTTACACTGCCTTTGATGCATGCTTTATAAAATGTGCAAAATAATATGATGCAAGCTTTTGCCTTAATTCTGCCTTGACCTTCTGCAGGGTCAAAGGCTCTGAGACTGAGATTCCTTTCTTCGTGTATATAATAAAATCACACCAGGAAGCTCCGGTTACACCCATCTGGCCCTGAATTTGGGCAAAGTACGAATGATCTCTCTTGAGTTTGCACTGTCCATTGGCTTCACAGCAGTATGTGGGATCTTCACACGCCTCCAAAGGGGTAACATGGTATTTAGTTTCTGGACATTTAACCTCTGCAAGTGCAAAGTGACGCTCGCATCCAAAATCAACAACCCTTGCATCACGGGAGCAACCCGCAAGACTTGGTATATGCTGCGAAATGACCAGACCACACTTGAGAACCTTAACTGAAGTCTTTCTAGTCAACATTATTTTTTCGTACTTCTTAGTGCGATTGGTTCAAATTTCAGTCCATGCTCAACGTGTCTTGAAGAGAATGGCTTTGGGTTAATGAGCTCAGCTGCAAACTTATTCATGGTTTCTTTTCCTTTTACTTATTAGCTGAAACTTCGAGGCGGTGAATCTATATTTACGATCATCCTTCCAGCGTTCAGAATTTGATTGCTCCCTTGTAGCTAATTCAATGCTGTTAATAGAATTATCATCAACTTCAAGAGTTCGAAGAAGGGTTTTCTCTACATCATTCAGGTTACCAGGAGCAACAAATGTATCCATTACAGATAACGGAAATCTGGGGTAGGTAAGCTCTGTTGGTGAAGAGTTGTTTAATCGAGGAATTGAGGCAATGTCAATGGTGGCACTAAAATTTGCTTCTGTGCGAGTTAGCTGATAACTGCAGAATGATCCTGTCTGGCTCTGACCAAATTTTGGTTTGCACAAAGGTTGGCGATAAATTTTCTGCGGCCATCAGTGATAAACCAAACTGTGGGTTTATACCTTGAAGGGTTTTCGTCAGTTTCTCTTCTACCTGGAGGTCATGGATGGGATTTGTCCTAGCTTCATATAGCAGAGACTTTACTCCTTCCCTTGTTTTTGTTTCATCCAGTTTTGTTTTGGAAAAAGTCACTTCCATTACTGGTTGAGGATGGATGTTTTCACCGCGGCCCTTAGCATGCCACCTCTGAAGCTGTGAAGTGCAT